>OVAQ01001064.1:0-21402 GCA_900406345.1 Erysimum cheiri | reverse complement strand
AGCGAGCGCTCTACCATCTGAGCTACATTCCCATTTGTTATCGATGTTGCTAATTAAATATATATGCTTTATTTGAACATTTCAACAATATTGAAAGACATGTCCTTTAGATTGAGCTCAGTTGCAAAATCCAAAAAATTGTACTAAAAATTGATTCAATATACTTGAAAAGAGGTGTAAATGAAAATGTTTTGTATAGTCTCTCTATAACTCTCTAATGCTGGAAACAAAATCAATTCACTTGTGGTTTGATCAAAACAGAGACTTGTAATATTAGCTAATCACTCTGGTAAAGCAAGAATCCTATTACAATCGAGAGTAAAAGCACGAAAATCCCGACCACCATCGGGACATTGGATGCATTACTGGCGCTACTCGTTCTCTTGCTTTCGTCATCACCCCTTGTCCTTTCCACATTCCCATCTAGGCGACAATTGGAAGCAGAAGACGCAGGAGATATCACGTCCCACATTGATTCCGCGATCAATAAAGATGTTTCGGTTTCCACTTCTGAAATCTTTGATGCGTCAATAGAAGAATGTTCCATGGACATTAACTCAATACAACGTTCTTTTACCACCTTTTCAGAAATCATTGTATTAACATTTGGAAGAACAGCTCACAAAGTGTAATATAGATGTGAGACAGGTTTGCTCATATACCTCGAGTGACTCAAACGGCTGTAGATAATCGCAGATGTACATATCTGACAGCCACGGAACAAGAATTCTCCGGGGAAGACGGAGATGGCATGGTTTTCTGTTTACAAACATTGAGAGTTTAAGTTGTTCATGATTATCAGTAAACATAAATATAGATTAACCAGACATTCAGCAACCGATATGTTTAGCAGCTGACTCACGTAGATGAATTAAAGATGAGTTTGGAAATGGGAAGTTTCGACATCTCATCTGCGTTTTCAATGTCTCCAACATCAGTTGGATTGAGATCCTGCTCGGCCTCATCGCAGATAATGTCCAATCTACTTTGCAGACTCCTAATAATGTCAGCCTGAAAAGAAAATATACCCGCCATTAACAATTTTTTAAAACTTCGAGAGGTCCAATAGAACTGATACACTAATATTTAAGTAAACAAGAACATTATAAACCGGGAAGAGATGTGGATGCAGTACCTTTATATCATCAACAGCTTGTGAAACTGGTTCTTTCGCATTCAAGTAGGCATAAGAGAATATAGAACCACCGAAGAGTAGAATTCCAGTAATATTCTTTGCAGTTAATGCTTCGCAACATTACACCAACATATTAGATACAATCATCCGAAGATATGTCCATTAGCAAACCATATCAGTGTGGTTAAATTAGAGTGAGAAAAACATACCCGCAGCACGACTATCTTTCATGAATGGGAATAACAATTCAATTTCATGTTCACCATCCGTGTTGCAAGGCTCATCGTTATGCACCTTCAGTCCAATAAAAGTGACAAAGAAATTACAAACAAAGGAAGGTTATTTCCAGTCAAGATATCACCCCATATGTAGTCTACATGATTTAACCGACACCGAGATGCTCGATGCATACAAAGAAACTAAATTCAGACAGACTATAGCAATGTCTGATGCATAAAAAGAAGCTACGTTTCAGACAGACGCCATTCACAAGGATAACTTAAGTGCATGATAGTTTCGATTAAATCAATAGAAACTTCTAGCTTTGAGAGCTCTGAAACAATATAAGAACTCAACATCCAACAAATATCCAACAATGAACACAGGAACATAGAAAAGCATAGGGTTTCGTTTTTCCTCACTAAGTCCCCATCAACAATTGCATTTGCACTTTTTAGCTCTTTTGCATGAACTGCAAGTTCTCGACGGAGAATGTCGGTATATGTTTGAGCAGTTGACACACCCTCACAGTAAATTGGTATTCTACATCCGAAAATATTAAGACAAAAACCAACAGAAAGAGGTCAGGAATAACTACAAAAAAGAGAGTAGCAGCAGTACTTATATATGTATAGATACTGCATTCAGAAATACCATAGGAATGTGCCTGAGTGCTTATATAATTTCATAATTAAACACATTCGTAACTTGAGTGCCAAATTAACATTCATCAACAAAAGAGATAGAATGTAGAACTCCAGAATCCGAATCTAAATGGAATAACATACCTGAAATTAAAGTTGTAGCTGCACCTAAACCTCTGTAGAGAACTCAATACCCTTCCCAGCTTAAAGTCACAAGGTCGAAGACTACTTGATGTAATACTTGAGCTCAACAAACAAGTTCGACAATTCCATCTACAAACAGTCGTCATCCTTAGTTAAAGCACCCGATAATTCACCAAATTTCTACGAACTAAATCCCCTAATAGACAGAATACCTACCTCCTTGGACTGTAACATATGTGAATAAGAAGAGCTTCATCCAAGCTAGGATCCAAATGCCGTATTGCATCTGTCACTCCCTTGATAGCCTGATAAAAGATTCCCATAACTTAGATCCATCTATATGCATTAGAGTTTCAATAGTACCCAATAGATTACTCAATAACCCCCTTAAATCTCAATCTAACGAATAAAAACACAAAGACACTATGGAAAGATTTCCGAGACAAACATAGCAACACCTATCAGAATGATCTCAATTGAAATTACAGGAGAAAAAGTAATTTCACAAAAAGTTACCTGGCAAAGAATCATAGTAGAATTCTTAAAAGCGGTGTCACTAGCCCATACATAGATACCAACAACCTTCATCCCACCCAACAACATTCTCGATACCTGATCCATTACAATGCCAATCATCACGAACCATTACACATTCATCTAACAACCAAAATGGGAGTCTTCAAATGCAAAAGAATGATATCAAACCTGTCTGGCATGTTCTGCAACCCAATCAGAATCAATCGAAAGAGAAGACGACTCTGATTTCGACTTAGATGGCTTCCTTTTATCATCTCTAGTCTCCAAAACCGAGCAAGCTGGTTCTCCAGCATCATTACTCGGTGTAGGGATCAAATCAAACACAAATCCACGATCCAGAACAGAGCTAAGCTTCCCAATCACAAGACCAACCTATGCTCAAATGAAAACCAAATCTCAATCTCAAGACAGAGACACATACAATTACAATAACATTGAATCAATCACTTTTACCTCAGGAATAGCTGAATGAGAGAGACGATCTTCAATAGAACTAAGTCTAGTATCTTCTCCAATCACTCCTTTCACCATTGTTAACGAGTGGAGAAATATCTGCAAACAATCAAAATGAAATCTTTTCGAAATCCCAGAATCACTGAAACCGAAAGATTGAAACTTTTCATCGAAATCACATCGAAATTCAAAAACCCAGAAACGAAATTGAATCAATTGAAAGGGGGAAATAGAAAAAGGTTACCTCTTTTTCGAAAGATTGTCCCTTTTTTGGATTTGAGTAATTGTTGGGGGAAGAAGATGAAAACTTCGTTTTTGTTGAAACGTTGACTGTCACCACTTTTAAACGCAAGCAGGCGAGTACGGATGTGGTTGCGAGAATTTACACATAATCGCGGTTTTAAGCGTTATCAAACGATCTATGCGATTGATATAGCGGTTAGAAACACGACTGAGTTAAAAGAAATAGTTTTTACTCAAGGATGTATATAAAAATATCAAATAAAAAAATATATATAAAAAAAAAAGAATTTCATTTTAGGAAAAATAGAATTTTTTTTTTTTTTTTTTTTTTTTTTTTATGTAAAAATGGTCACATTAGTGTCCCTATTTAAGAATAACCAAATTAAATTGTTCAAAGAACTATATTTATGAACAAATAGAAATATAAAACTCTTATGTAAGAATTATACTACCTTTTACTAATCTCAAGATTTTAAGTATGGAAAATTTTAAATTTAAAGAATACAAGTTTGACTGAATACATAATTATGGTTAGGAAATAACATAATTGTCAAACAAAATAGTTTTACCATATAGGAGTATTATGGTTATGAAGTTCTATAAATTTATCATCTGGAGTTTTCTACTTTACATTAAATTACAAAGGAACATAAAAAAAAGTTTAATCATTCATATATAGTAATTAATCTAGACGAAGAAAAAGAAAGAGAAACAACAAAATTACATACAAATTGTGCCGGACTTGTATTATTTGAGACCCAATACAAAACAAAAAAAGGGGCCCCTTGATATATATATGGAGTATATACTAAAACCTATTAAAAAAAAGACAATGTCTAATGGGCCTTAATAATCTATAAACCCATAATTTTTATATTTAATTTATTATTTATAATGGGTTTCTAATAATTTGTGGACCACATAATGTCAAGAAGGAAACTCTAAATATTACAAAAAAATTTCAAAAAATGGGCTCCTAAATTTTGGAGGCCCCATACAAATGTATCATAAGAATGGACTCAGGGCCGGGCACAAATTCTTAAGTTTTTTCTTCATGATTCTCAAAGCATGCATAGTTTTATTTTTCTTTTGTTCTTATTCGTTTTTGTCTCCCTCGAGTTCTTTAAATTGGTTTTGCATGGGTAGTGTTGGTGTTACCCAATATTTGGATTCTTAATTTGATTATAGAGAAACTATGTCAAGATTATTTGGGTAGTTTTGGTTTTAATTTTTCCTTGTTATATATATTTCTCTTGTAAATAATATATGATCTGGGTTTAAGTGATTTGGTTAGCTTTTTATCCAGATTATGTTGAGATATATGATTTAAGAAAAAAAGATTTCGTTTTGCGATTTCAGGTTTAGTGCTTGATGTTTGGTTGATCAATGATCATTGGTGTGAAGTATATTTGGGGGAGAAGAAAAGAGACCAGTCATTATAATTAATGGTAAACTTTTTTTATGAATATTGAAATCTAAAATTTGATTAAATTATAAATAAGTTTTTGCGCGCAATTGATTCAATTATGTAACGAACTTTCGCGCGCAAATTCTAATCTAGTTTAGTTTTTAACGAATTTTCTTATGCAAACCGTATTGTTTTAATTTTTTTTTATTCAAATGAATTTTTTGTTTAAGAATATTTAAAGATATAAGGTTCGAAACAGGAACAATATTTTTACATCTTAAATTTTAAACTTAATAAATTCACATATATTTTCGACCATCAGATTTCTAACCAATCTCTTGTCTTGCAAGATCTAAGAGACATAAAAGGATCTGAGTGAACTTGTTCAAAAAAGATTTCATGGTTCTCTTACAACCCCTATGTCTTGTTCATTACAGAAAAAAAAACGAACAACTATATATGCATCACATTATATATGGTTTTACAAATGGACATTCACGAGAGTCACACAATGGAATCTTTTATGGAGAGGAATAAGGGATCAATCCTTTATTGCTCTCCATAGAGATTTCATAACGTAACTTTCGTACATCTCCAATTTGTAACGAAATCTTCATATACAATATAATGCAAATGTAACATTTTTACTTCTTTTTCTTCTTACGAGCAAGACATAGAGGTTGTATGAAAATCATGGGATCTTCTTCGAATAAGCTCAGTGATCAATGTTGCAATTTTTATGAAGCAAAGGTGAAGATTGAAATGGAAAATGACAAAGAGGCATATGCGTCCGTTTGTTAGAGGAGAAAAGATAAGAAGAATTTAGATGATAAAATTCATGGGAACTCTGACGCCCACCACCACTATACTAATAGAAGAAAATTTAAGATTTTGATGTTTAGTTACAATTGGAAAATGAATCTAATTTTAATCGATACTTTGATATGCGAAGATCTACCCATTAAATGAATATAATTTTAATCGATACTTTGATATGCGAAGATCTACCCATTCCCATCTAGATTTGATATCTACATATTGATGCCTAGATACTCTAAAGTCTAAACTCATTAAAATGACCTCAACTTAGATTTTAATTTGGTAGTTTTCATTACTAAAAAATACTTGAAACAAATAAAAAGGAAATGAGAGCCAAATAAATATTTTTCAAGATTTGATCCAATAATTGATTGATGTTGTATCATATTCTAGATAAAAGAGGTCTCATCAAAGCCATTTCCAACTTTATATATTAACTAATCACAAAATTTTGAAAAAAAACTAAGCATGTAACCAAATTAAACCTAATAGACCTTTTTTTTTTAATATGACTCTTCTTACTAGCAAGCTTTATAATCATTTTAAACTTAGTGTATCTGATTAACCTTTTGTTTTGTAGGATTAAATTGTTTAGTTCTTGTTGCCTAAGAGGAATTTTGACTTGAAACTTTTGTTTAGACATGGTTTGAATAACTTTTGAGTTGCATTCTCATTTCTCATGGAAAATGATAAAAGGAATTGCAGGTTATAATAAATGAACAAGACCTTTTGTTTCCTCATAAGCAATAAGATCTAAACTATTTTTTCCTTTCTTTTTTTGGTTAAATATCATTTACAATTGATATTCTTATATTTTTGGTGTATTTTTTTTTTTACAAATAACATAAAATGTAAAAGACATTTTTCTGACAATTTTCCTACTTTCTATTAAAATAGAATGTATTACTTAACAAAAAAAAAAATGTCTCATTTTATTTTATATAACTTTTTGACATTTTTTTGACCAAATATTTACTCATAGTTTTATTTTAGAATGATTACTACAGAAAATAACATTATTTTTGGAAAATTTATACTAAATGTTTTTTAAAGATTTATGCTAACATTTTACCAAAAAAAAAAAAAATTATGCTAATAAGCGATTATTCAATATCTACTGTACGTTTTTGGTTCAAATGAGTTTAAATTAGAATATATTATTCAAAAATATTATTGGATGTCTATTCAAATAAATAAATAAAAAGGAAAAAATGCTGAAAAAAATAATAATAGTAGAAATAGAAAAAAAAAAAAAAAATGAAAAAGATAGATTTTTATATATGTTATCATATAGAATTGCTTTTTTATTTTAATAGAGTAATCTGGTTTATGTCTTAATGATATATTAGCGTGAAAAAAAAAACCTTAATGATCACTTCGATCGAAGTTTTTTGAAAGGTCAACACAACAAAAGTAATGAAACGATGCGTTTTGAGTCTTCTTCAACCTAGAAGACCTAAAACTAATCTTGACGGCGTAACTATATTGGCTTTATATAAGCCTCGTATATACATCGAAGCCCTCAAGGGAAACTTATCAAACTTTCAGGTTCACCATAGTCTCTAGGGTTTGGAATAGAACAGACTTATGATTTTACTCTGTTTTGTCTTTTGCAGAAACTTCTTCACTTACCAAAATCACGGAGAATTATGTAGCCATATCAGACCCTCAAAACTCTGCTGCAACAAGCCCTTTGAATGTGTTGAACACCACAGTTTCTATATTGAAACCAGATTTTGTTTCCACATCAAGAAACATGTCTAATTTTGAGCATGAGATGTGGTCTTATGAAGACTGTCTACATAAGATTGACTTGTTTGTGGAACCTCTCGATCTTGATCCTGAAAAACAATTCTCTGACAATCACAAAATGAAACACTTCTCTCACAAACACAAAATGGACATCTTAAAAGGAGCAAAAGCATATTTTCGTCCTTTTGTTGCTGGGAATAGGATTGACATGGGAGAGCTGTTGAAATTGTTTGTGAAAGATCAGACCTATCAAGAAGTTGGTTTAATCAGAGATCTAATCCTCCTTTGTAAGGATAAAGCGGCCAAGAAAACCAGAAAAGGCACTGTTGACATTCCCAAAACACTAGATTTTCCAAGCACAGAAGAGGAGGTACAAAGGCTGAGATCTTCTCTTGTTCAGTTTTCGTCATACTCAGTTTAGTGCCAACGAAGTGTTAAAGCGTCTCACGATAGAGCAAACCTATAAGACAGCTTTCATCCTCAGATGCATAATCCATTACTTTATCTAATATTTGCACATCTTCCTGTCTTATGTTTACACATATACACATCCTGCTGTCTTATATTTACACATATACACATCCTGCTGTTTAAACATCTTACCGTTTTAAAATAAGCCGTTAACTTATTCTCTCTTACCTTTGACTACAACACTGACGTCAACACGACGATGAGTGTTCTCTCAAGCTTTCATCAATCATGGAAGACTTTGATTCTCGCAAGCCAACGTTGCAAAACATTGCAGCAAATCAAATCGACTCATGCTCTATTCATCATCAATGGCCTTCATCGAAACACTTACGCAATTAGCAAACTTCTCACTGCTTTTCTCCATCTTCCCAATTTAAACAAAAACTTTCACTACGCTTCCACCATATTCGATTCGATTGAGATTCGTAATTCATTTGTGTATGATACTATGATTAGAATCTGCTCACGGAGTTCTCATCCTCACTTGGGTTTACGATATTTTCGATTAATGGTGAGTGAAGACGAAGAAGAAGATATAGCTCCAAGTTATCTCACGTTTCATTTCTTGATTGTTGCTTGTTTGAAAGCTTGTTTATTTGATTTGGGTAAGCAAATCCATTGTTGGGTGATTAAAAATGGTGTCTTTTTATCGGATGGGCATGTACAGACTGGAATCTTGAGGGTTTATGTTGAAGATAAAGTGTTAGTTGATGCCCGTAAAGTGTTTGATGAAATTCCTCAACCAGATGTTGTGAAATGGGATGTTTTAATGAATGGGTATGTTAAGTTTGGTTTAGGAGCTGAGGGTTTAGAGGTATTTAAGGAGATGTTGGTTAGAGGAATTGAGCCTGATGAGTTTTTGGTTACTACAGCGTTAACGGCTTGTGCACAAGTTGGGGCTTTAGCTCAGGGGAAGTGGATTCATGAGTTTTTGAAGAAGGATAAGAAATGGATTGAGTCTGATGTATTTGTTGGGACAGCGTTAGTTGATATGTATGCTAAATGTGGTTGTATAGAGACGGCTTTGAAAGTTTTCGAAAAGTTGAGTAGGAGGAATGTTTTCTCATGGGCAGCTTTAATTGGAGGATATGCGGCTTATGGTTATGCTAAGGAAGCTATCATGTTTTTGGACCGGATGGAGCGAGAAGATGGTATTAAGCCTGATAGTGTTGTTGTTCTTGGTGTCTTAGCCGCTTGTGCTCATGGAGGATTTCTTCAAGAAGGCAAATCAATGTTAGATATTATGGAAGCTCGATACGGAATTACTCCAAAGCATGAGCATTATAGCTGTATAGTAGATTTGATGTGTAGAGCTGGAAGATTAGATGATGCACTTGATCTTATCGAAAAAATGCCGATGAAACCGCTTGCATCTGTTTGGGGTGCTTTACTGAATGGTTGTCGAACGCATAAGAATGTTGAACTCGGAGAACTAGCTGTTAAAAATCTTCTTGAGTTAGAGAAAGGAAATGCTGATGAAGAGGAAGCAGCTCTTGTTCAACTATCTAATTTATACTTTAGCGTTCAAAGAAATCCCGAGGCATCTAAAATTCGTGGGATGATAGATCAGAGGGGAATAAAAAAGGCACCAGGATGCAGTGTGTTAGAGGTGGATGGAAATGTTACCAAATTTGTTTCGGGAGATGTGTCACACCCAAATATGCTACAAATTCACACAGTGATTCATCTCCTATCTGTTGATGCCTTGCAGATTCTGTAGCACTCACTTTGAAGCTGCAAATCTTTGAGTTCTCTTGTCTCTACAGATTTTCTGTTGATTATCTCTAGCCCACAATACACACTTGAGGTTTATCCAAAGGCTATGTGGGAATGGAGACAGAGTGTGGTATGAAGGACCAAGAGAACTTTCTGAACATGATGCAGTTCTTTATCCTATTAAAGGGCAACATTTGAACCCCTGAAACAAGAACTGGAAACTTAAGCACGGCCTGAAGAAAATCATGAACCTATCACAAGAAACCCTGAGCGTGGCGTTGTAAAGAAGTGTCAATTCAAACTTTATGGTATCTGGAGAGTGAAAGAGAAGTGCATGATCGGAAAAGGAAGACTAGCTACAGTTGAAAATTGCATTGCGTTTGGATACACCTATTAGCATCTAGAGAGTAGAGAGAATTGAGACATTTGACAGTATAAAGCTGCATATATAATGTAAGACATAAAAGCTCGTAAGATATTATTCTATTTTCTTATTTCTATATGCCAGCTAGGTAATCAAATCAGTTACTGAAGGTAACCGATGATTGAGGAGAGTGTGTCTCTTGTCTTTTCTCAGGAACAATGGTTTGGCCGCCTTGAGTTATGTTGTGCGTCTTAGAAACCTTTCTTGACTTGTAAAAACTTGATGTTTAACATATTTAGGATTACTCAGTATGATTTTGGTGTCATTAGTATCTCACTAAGAATAAAAGAAGCTTATTAAATGATTTTAGTAAAAAAAAAATTAGAATTATGAGAAATAAGAAACTATAATTTATATTGGTATAAAATCATTTTCAGCCAATTAGATTTATGTATAAAAATATGTCTATTATAAGTTCAAATTATTAACAACTAATCATAATTGAGGTTTTTCTAAACAAATTTTAAAAATGAAACAGATATGATTGAGATCTCATTAGTTCAATGGTTTCTTTCAAAGCATCGAAAATATTGTTTTTTTTTCTGCTTTCGTGGCATCCAAAAGTTTTGTCGTAACTCAGTATAGTAATCTTTATTCGTTATTAGTGGAACACCACTTTTCGTTTTCTCTGTTTTTAATTAGCTTATTTAGTTAGTTTGTAAATTTCTTTTTTTTTGGATTTAGTCTCCAAAAATATATGTTTTTTTTTTCTTGCTGATTGGTTACCTAAAATAGTAACGTACCTAAAAAGAGCTTTATTCTATTTATACTTTTTGTTTTTCCAATTATTCTGTGAGCAGATCGGATCATGTTACCATTTAGCTAGAGACATAAAGAAATGTACAAATAATAGAGGTTCCCAAATCAATAATCTCAATTTAGTGGTAACTGGTAACAGTGGTAAGGTTGTGTCCACTCTGACGAATCATGGTCTAATCATTGTTGTTAAAATAATTTTTTCATTTTATATATTTAGTGGACAAAGAATCAAAATAACTGCAGGCTTACTTCAATAAGTGATTACAGAGAGAAACAGAGAGACAAAGAGAGAATATGAGTTTGATTTTCGCCATTAATGGGCAAAGGTTCGACCTTAAGCTCTCCTCCGTTGACCCTTCAACAACTTTGTTAGAGTTCCTTCGTTATCAGACTTCTTTCAAGAGTGTTAAGCTTAGCTGTGGTGAAGGTGATTTCTTGATTCTCCTTTCTTGTTCTTCTTTGTGGTTCTTTGTTCTGATATTGTTGTTGTTTTGGTTCAGGAGGATGTGGTGCTTGTGTTGTTCTACTCTCCAAGTACGATCCTGTTCTAAACAAAGTAGAAGATTTCACAGTCAGTTCTTGTCTCACACTTCTCTGCAGTATCATCCATTGCAGCATTACGACTTCAGAAGGACTTGGAAACAGCAGAGACGGTTTCCACCCGATTCACAAGCGATTATCCGGTTTCCACGCCTCTCAGTGTGGTTTCTGTACACCCGGAAATGTGTGTTTCTCTCTTCTCTGCTCTTTTAGATGCTGATAAGTCTCAATCTTCTGAGTTTACGGTTCTTGAAGCAGAGAAAGCTGTCTCGGGAAACTTATGTCGGTGTACTGGTTACCGTCCTATTGTTGATGCTTGCAAGAGCTTTGCTTCGGATGTCGACATTGAGGATCTTGGACTCAACACTTTCTGTAAGAAAGGGGATAAGGAGTCTAGTGGTTTAACTCAGTTTGATAGTGAGAAGCGTGTATGTACATTTCCGGAGTTTCTCAAGGATGAGATTAAGTCTATGGATTCAGGAATGTATCGATGGTGCAGTCCGGCGAGTGTTGAGCAACTCAGGAGCTTGTTGGAAGGCTACAAGGCTAATAGTAATGGAGTTTCTATGAAAGTAGTTGCTGGTAACACAAGTATGTGATACTATAAGGATGAAAGAGAGCAGAATTACGACAAATACATAGATATAACTCGAATCCCTCAGCTGAAAGAGATAAGAGAAAACGAGAATGGGGTTGAGATAGGATCAATGGTAACTATCTCTAAAGTTATTGATGCTTTGAAGAAGATTCGGGTCTCACCGGAAGTGGAGAAGATGTTTGGGAAACTTGCTACTCATATGGAAAAGATTGCGGCGAGATTTATCAGGAACTCTGGGAGCATTGGAGGAAACCTTGTAATGGCTCAAAAGAAACAGTTTCCTTCTGACATGGCTACAATACTTCTTGCAGCTGGTGCATTTGTTAACATAATGAGCTCGCCAAGAGGACTCGAAAAGCTAACACTTGAGGAGTTCCTTCAGCGTTCTCCTCTTGAGGGTCATGATCTGGTTCTGAGTATCGAAATTCCATTTTGGCATTCTGAAACAAACTCTTTATTGCTCTTTGAAACATATCGAGCTGCACCGCGTCCAAATGGAAGCGCTCTGGCTTACTTGAATGCTGCTTTCTTGGCTGAAATGAAGGATACAACGGTAGTTCACTGTAGATTGGCTTTCAGGGCTTATGGGACCAAACACGCCATTAGGTGTAAGGAAGTTGAAGAGTTCATGTCTGGTAAAGTAATCACTGACAAAGTTCTTTATGAGGCCATTAGCTTGCTTGGCAATGTGGTGGTGCCTGAAGACGGTACAAGCAATCCCGCTTACAGGTCAAGTTTGGTGTCGGGCTTCCTTTTCGAGTTCCTTTACACCTTAGTAACTCATCCTACTACAGATAAACCTTCAAAACCGTTGGACCTACCAAAACCGTTGCCAATGTTGTCTTCTTCACAACATATTCCTATAAACAATGAATATAATCCGGTTGGTCAGCCTGTTACTAAAGCTGGAGCTTCCATTCAGGCTTCTGGTGAGGCTGTTTATGTGGATGATATTCCATCTCCCACAAACTGCCTCCATGGAGCATTCATCTATAGCACGAAGCCATCTGCACGGATTAAAGGTATTCATTTCAAAGAAAACTCGGTACCTGATGGAGTTGTTGCAGTCATTTCTTGCAAGGATGTTCCTAAAGGTGGACAAAATGTGGGTATGAAGACTGGATTAGGCTCCGAGCGCTTGTTCGCAGAGGATTTGCATCGCTTTCGTGGTAAGTCCAATCATATTTTTCCATGAGTTTCAGTTGCGTCACAAGCAGTTTTAGCAACACTTTGATTTTGCAGGTTACAGATACACATAAACATGCAGATGCTGCAGCTAATCTTGCAGTAATTGAATATGAAACAGAGGATTTGGAACCACCGATCTTAACTATAGAAGACGCGGTCAAGAAATCTAGTTTTTTTGACATTATGCCTTTCTTTTACCCACAAAAAGTTGGTGACACATCAAAAGGAATGGCTGAAGCTGATCATCGAATTCTCAGCTCGAAAGTATGTAGTGTAGTCTCTCCTTCACAGTTATAAAGTAAAACATAGATAGATATGTTCAATCTTTATAACTTATGATGTGAAACAGATAAGACTCGGGTCGCAGTACTACTTCTACATGGAGACTCAGACAGCTCTTGCAGTGTCAGATGAAGATAACTCCATTGTAGTATATAGTTCAACTCAGAGCCCTCAAAACGTACATTCCTCGATCGCTACTTGCCTAGGCATCCCTGAAAACAATGTTCGTGTTATTACCAGACGTGTCGGTGGAAGTTTTGGAGGAAAATCTGTTAAGTCAAGGCCAGTAAGTTTTCAAGAGCTTTCTTTTTTTTCCCTCACTTTCTGCAGGAAATGGACAAAAACCTCAACACTTTTCACTGTCTCAGGTTGCAACAGCGTGTGCTCTTGCTGCTAGTAAGCTGCAACGTCCTGTGAGGACTTATGTAAACCGCAAGACCAATATGATAATGACTGGTGGAAGGCATCCTATGAAGATTACCTACAGTGTGGGATTCAAATCCACAGGGAAGATCACTGCTTTGGGGCTAGAAATACTAATTGATGCAGGGGCAAGTCTTGGTTTTAGTACTTTTATTCCAGGAAATTTTATAGGGGCACTAAAAAAATACGATTGGGGCGCCTTATCTTTTGATATCAAACTTTGTAAAACAAATCTTCTAAGCAGAGCAATCATGAGATCCCCAGGGGATATGCAGGGTACGTATATAGCTGAAGCCATCATCGAAAATGGAGCCTCTAGCCTCGCCTTGGAGGTCGATACAATAAGAAAGATTAATCTCCATGCATATGAGAGTTTAGCAATGTTCTACAAAGATAGTGCTGGTGAACCACATGAGTATACTTTATCTTCGATGTGGGATAAGGTTGGCGTATCTTCAAACTATGAGGAGCAGGTTTCTATTGTCAAAGAGTTCAATGAGTCTAACATGTGGAGAAAACGAGGGATATCTCAAGTACCCATCATTTATACGGTTTTCATGTTTGCCACCCCAGGGAGAGTGAGTGTTTTGAGTGATGGCACGATCGTTGTTGAGGTTGGTGGAATCGATCTAGGACAAGGGCTATGGACAAAGGTAAAGCAGATGACTAGTTATGCTCTTGGTTTGCTCCAGTGCGATGGAACAGATAAGCTCTTGGAGAAGATAAGAGTTGTACAATCAGATTCATTGAGCATGGTCCAAGGAAGTGTCACAGGAGGTAGAACAACATCGGAGGCAAGCTGCGCAGTTGTTCGTCTTTGCTGTGAGACCTTAGTTAAAAGATTAAAACCTTTAATGGAGAGATCTGGTGGTCCAATCAGCTGGAATAAGTTGATTTCTCAGGTTTTTTTCCTTGATTCGCTGCTTATTGTTGGTGTCAACAAATTAAAGATTGACCTTCTTGATTTGGACTCTAAATTATTATAACCAAATGCAGGCTTATGCTCAATCCGTGAACTTATCAGCTAGTGACTTGTATACTCCAGAATACACTCCCATGCGGTACCTTAACTATGGTGTTGCGGTCAGCGAGGTAAGCTTTGTTTTCTTCTCCCAAAATTGGATGGAAATATGAAGTAACTTTTGTGTTTCAATGTCGTTAATATAGGTTGAAGTAGACCTTGTGACGGGACAAACCACGGTTCTACAGACAGATATCTTATATGACTGTGGAAAGAGCCTCAATCCCGCTGTCGATTTAGGACAGGTAATATGAATAAAGAGAGAACACATAGCAAATGAGTCTTTTTGTAATGTGTTTTGTGTTTTTCTTCTTCAGATTGAAGGATCTTTTGTGCAAGGACTTGGGTTTTTCATGCTTGAAGAGTGCATAACAGATTCAGAAGGACTCGTTGTGTCAGACAGCACATGGACATACAAGATCCCGACCGTTGACACCATTCCTAGACAGTTCAACGTCGAGATACTAAACAGTGGATGCCACGAAAAACGCATACTCTCTTCTAAAGGTCAGTCACTCCTTCCTACACAAAACAATTCAAAACTTGTAATCAACATTTTTTTATCATATTGTTTGCGTAATTGCAGCCTCAGGTGAGCCTCCGTTGCTACTGGCAGCTTCGGTGCACTGCGCCACCAGACAGGCTGTTAAAGAAGCACGCAAACAGCTATGCGTGTGGAAAGGTGAGGATGGTTCCTCTGGTTCAATGTTTCAGTTGCCGGTTCCGGCTACAATGCCGGTTGTGAAGGAGCTATGCGGTCTACATATCGTTGAAACATATTTGGAGTGGAAATTACGCGGCAACTCAAGATTATGAGTTACACAACAGTTTCGAACTAAACAAACCTGAGCTTTGTCATCAATCTTGTTGTTTTGTCAATAAGTTTCGTTTTCTTGTTATCCAAGGCAAAGTAATAACGGAATAAATAGAACTTACGAGTCGTGCGATATCTCAAAAAGCAGCAAAATCAAACATTAATATGGAAAAATTGTACAGTAGCTATGAACCTTATGATGCAGTTGCTTTCCTACTACTGCGAGGGTGTACGATTGTGTAATAGCATACTAAAAAAAAGAATACTCGTGAATGAGAACGGTATGTTTCTTGTCTTCTCTCAGGAACAATGGTTTGGCCAGGTACCCTTTTGTCTATCTTTCCACTTGCCGCCTTGAGTTATGTTGTGCGTCTTAGAAACCTTTCTTGACTTGTAAAAACTTGATGTTTAACATATTTAGGATTACTCAGTATGATTTTGGTGTCATTAGTATCTCACTAAGAATAAAAGAAGCTTATTGACAAGAACTTGATGAGATGCTTTAAGAAAATCCCAGTACAATATCTTCTTGAATGTTTGGCGTAGTATTGGGTTTTGGTTGCTTAGGTAGCGTTTCACATACAGCCTGATGCTATAGATTCTTTTAGCATCAAGTATGGTGTACTCATGTAAAAACGTTTTGTTGATATACAGCATGTTACCGTAATACACAATAACAGAAACCAAAAGTTTGTGATCTTAGACAACAAACTCTCTGTAATTTTGAACCCTTCTTCAAGAAGTGCTTGCAGCATCCCCTGTCAAAATTTCAACCACAATCTCTTCAATCATGTTTGAATCAGGGAAACTATAGTTGACATATAACCGATGAAAAGCCAACTAACCTGAAGAGGACGGGATCAAGACGACGTGCATCTTTGTGTTGTTGGGAGGGAGGTGCAACCGAAGGGGATATAATTTCCCGTTTAAAGGGTTTTTGGAACAGATTGATATATCACTCAGACCAGTCTCTTCTATTAGCTTATCTTTCAGCTCTTTTAGTCCCATTCCCTTGAAGCAGAAAAGCTCTTCCTTTGCTGTTTCATCCACGTTCCCATCTTCGTCCGCAATCCGATAATAAATTAGCCTTCCATCTGCCTTGGCTGGTGAGCAGACGGTGTCATCAGACTGATCACAAAAGGTACAGGTGAGTGATTTGTATGCAATCATGCCCAGAAAAATCTTAAGTCTCTTTGATAAGATGCTACAACTACTTGTTTATGTAGTAATGAGTATAATAGTGTAGAACTGATCAAACCTCTGTTTTGGAAAATCTTGGGGACTTGAGAGAGAATCCTTTGGGTGAAGTGGGATCATGATGATCATCTTTTCTTATCAGCAGCTCTGGTGGTGGCGGAGGAGGCGGGAGAGGCGTATAAGCCGGTTTAGCCACTGGTGTTGTTTTCTTCTTTCTGCTTTCCAAAATATCAACATCCCATAAAACCCAATCCTGTGTGGTTGTCCTGTGAGGAATATCATGTGTAATCGAGTTCCTCCAAGGCGGTAAACCCCCGTTAGCTCGAAGATACTGTCCATACCTATCAAATTCAAACTCTCTCACACCATTCATCTTCAAGAAGGCTATCTAGAGATTAAGAAACCATTAAAGAGACGCGTATACCTCGTCTTGAGCTTAACCTGAACACCTTCTCTAACAACTTCCCATTCAGTTGATGAGTCTAGACGCCGTGGCAGCGTTTGTGTCACCTTCTTCCCGGTCATGCCAAGGAACATTGGCATGTTTGAAGCGGTTAGGTACTTGCCAAAGCAGCTCTTGAGACGAATCACGTCCGTCTCTTGTACAATCTCCACCGTCCATCTAGCGTTCATAGACCGTCCGTCTCTGTCTTGGTTCACGGATTCTTCATCATCTTCCGCTAGAAGGTACTTGTCGTGGTAGCTACGTAAACGCACGGTTTCAGCTTTCTTGAAAATCTCCATTATTCTCCTATTGTATCAAAACAATCGTTTACAAAATTTGTATAAACCAAAAAATCTGAAAATGCTTACAATATTTCCTTCAAATTCCATTAAAACATTTATGTTTGAATTCGAAAATGGTATCAATAAGATATTTGCTTACCTGAAACACAAGGATCTCGAGATTTTACCTTTCAAGGATGGGATTGAAGATCATTCATGAGAAAGATGTTTTAGGGATTTTGCATTATTTTAGTTTCTTTGATTTTGGATTAGAGAGAAAAGAGGTTTCTTTGTTTTCTTATTTGTGGTAATATGTAATTAGAGATAATTATTAAGGACACATTAAGGAACTATATATGTATATTTATAGCTACTTATAGTTGTAAATGCTTACAAGGTCTACATGTAGAAAGTTTATTAAATTTTTATTTGTTAAAATTTGTCAAAAAGTTCAGATTATTCGTAAAAGTGAAATTATTTACTATTTGCCAATAAAAATTCTGAAATAATAGCTAAAAAATGTTCAATCACACCATAGTGGAAGCATCTAAACATGTGGAAAGTCAAATAACTTAAAAGCTAAAACATTAATAAACCAAATCAGGCTTTAAATAACATGCAAAATGCTTTATTTATTTTATTGCTATATTTGTCCTTGGGCTTATCTAGTTGAGCTGTCTGAATCTTCTTCTTCTTACTCTCCAAAGCTTGAATCACATCATTGAGAGATCCATCAACATCTATTTCAAGATTCTTCTTCATCAAGTTCTCAGCAACATCAGCTGGTGCGATCTTCGTTTCCTTCAATAAAGATTCAATCTTCTTGAACAGAGGATGAGATTCAAGATCAAGATAGTTCTTGGCTAGAATCTTGAACGCTTCGAAAGAACAGTAAGACAACTCAATATGCATGTCCATTCTTCCTCTCCTGATCAAAGCCGGATCAAGTTTCTCCAAGTGATTCGTCGTGAAGACAACAATCCTCTCTTGTCCACAAGCAGACCAAATCCCATCAATGAAGTTTAAAAGACCAGAGAGTGTTACAAAACTCTTGTCTTGTTCTTTAACTTGGTTTCCATCTTCTTTCAAGCTCATCAAGTAGTTATCTTTCTTCTTTCTTTTACCCGTAAGATCCAAAGAACAATCAATGTCTTCAATCACGATTATCGACTTACTAGAAGTGGCAGTGAGTAGTTTCCTTAACTCAGAGTTGTTCTGTATAGCCGTGAGTTCAAGATCATAGATACTATAGTTTAAATGATTCGCCATCGCAGCGATCATTGTCGATTTACCGGTCCCTGGTGGCCCATAGAGCAAGTAACCCCTCTTCCAAGCTTTCCCAATCTTCTTGTAATACTCTTTCCCGTTGCTAAACGCATTAAGATCATTCAAGATCTCTTCTTTCTTCTTTGGATCCATAGCGAAAGTCTCAAAACTCGCGGGATGCTCAAAATCAATATATCTCCAGAAACTACTCTTGTGGGATTCCCATAAAGAACTCGGATTGTTTGTGAACAACTTCATCTTCTTGTTCTTGGCTATAATCGATTTGCCTTCTTCAACAACGTATTGTATGTAAGAATCGGTTACAATTTGTCTTGAGCGTCTATGGAACGTGAGCTTGAATGTTCTATATCCTGTGGAATCAGTTTCAATCTCCCACCAGACATTAACTCCTCTGTACTCATCTCGAACTTTAGTCTCGTCTCGTTTCAAGACCAAGCCTTTACTCTCTTTAACCTGGCTTGCTCTTAGATGCTTGGCTTTATCAGTTGCTTTTGCACCAAGGTAGGTCTCGATGGCTGCATAAGCGTGGTTGAATTGATAATCTTCGTATTGAGTGATGCTGATTTCGACATAAGGAGAGAAGAAGTTGATGAATCTGTCAGAAAATTTCTGGAAAATGGAGAGTTGTTGGATTGTGGAGAGAAGAAACTCTTGAATTGCGATCTTGAGATGGTTTGGGAAGATTTGTTGAAAAGTTGCCCACAAGAAGAATACACTCGCCAAGCTTGAACCAAATGTGTTTCCCATCATCATCATTTTTTAGATCAAAATCTTTTTTCCCTTTTTGTTATGTTGTGTTTGGGTATGAAGTATATATATATATAGTTTATATATTGTTACTTTACAAAATAAAAGATATATGTATATGTTTCGACTTTATAACTCCTTGGTCCACAAGTTTAGGTGTTACTATTTTCCTAATTTTTGTTTTTGTTCCCACTGCCAAATTGTAAAAATTTCTAATTATTAAAACAGTTGCCATAATTTGACTCATATGTAAAGTAAACCTTTTTTAGAGGAGTATTCTTTTGGGTGATTTGATTTGTTTCATTTCTTGGTTGATGATAGATATATCGTCTAATAAGCTTTATTTAGTTCAATATTACGAGTTGTTATAACTCGACTCATATTTAGCATTTTCGTAAAAAAAAATTAGTTGATGTTTTATTTGTTCTCTTTCTTGGTAATAATATAATTTTTAATTTCGAATAATTAATTACTTTTTGGGATACACATTGCAGAGAGATTATCTTGTTGGCATTTTAATATTTGTTCTCTCTCTTTGTAATAATATAATTATTGTAAGAACATTTGTTCGATATATAGGTTTTAAAATCTTTATTTTTGTAGTGGATTATGAAAGCTACGTAGAAATGCATGATATATAGTTTAGTCAAGTCCAAAAGAGTCAACTTGGTCGGTCTGTTTTATATCAAATGGATTAGATTAAAACCTATATTCACAATCTCTACACCACTTTTTCTCAAGCTTTCATACAACATATCATCTTAATATCATATCTTTTTTTGATAAAGCCATAAAGGGTTATCTTCATATCATACCTCACACCACAATGCATATTATATATATAACACTCACAATCATATTAGTCTAGTCTCCACCTTGAAACCTTTGTTGCAGAAAAAGAAAGAAATATTGATATTTTTTTCAAATAATTAAGAAGGAAAAGAAATATTATGACTAAATTAAAGCTACGTAACTTTCACTTTTTAGAAGTTTCGAAGCTTATTCCTTGTCATTTCTCTTCTCCAGTATATCTTCATGTGATCGACCTTTCCGTATCTTAAATTAGATCACTTTATTTAAAATGTATATAATATATGTCAGCTTTGGCCACATTTTCCACAACGTACGTACAAAAACAAAGATAAAGATGTGCTTGTCCCAAATAAAGAACCGTGTGATGTGAACGCTTTGTCGCGCGTGTCAAAATCCAATTTCTTATCACTTTCTTAGGTGCTCAATAAATCATTACAACTTCTATATGTGAATTTGATAAGATTTTGATATCGTGTGTACTTTACCGACAAAACCACGGATAGAGATAATAGTATCCAAAATTAACTTACCTAAGCGGTGTTGGTTAAACTGTTTACACGGTGTTAGTCGCCTTTGAAAACATTGAATCTTCATTTATATCTAAATTCATTAAATACCTCTTAACCAACTTAATTATTATGCTTTGAGAGAAAAAGAACAGCTCAATAGCCTCAATTCGTCATAAAAAAGGAAAGAAAATTCCAAAAAAAAAAACCTTTTAAATAATAACTACTTCTACTTTAAACTTCCAAAATTTTGAAATCTTACAATAAACCTTCGAACCAAATTTCTTTTCTACTATAAACCGCAAAAATATTGATATGGATAGGGTATTTTACAAAATTTTCAATGTTCTAAAGTATATGTAAGATGTTTATTATTACGAAGAGCAATGCGTATTTCCCCATGATTGTGTCTTTTATAAATAGGGCATATTTATCCTTTCACGACAAGAAAACACTGTCTTAACTGACGGAATTACTGACAAACCAGGATCCATAGGTAATTACCGACGGATTACAGACAGAATATCGACGAATAA
>OVAQ01001063.1:0-20446 GCA_900406345.1 Erysimum cheiri | reverse complement strand
CAATTTATCTCTGTTTTGCCAAACTGTACGTGAATTGTGCTGTGCTTTACTCTGCTGCTGAACAGAGTAAAAAAGAATGACATCTATATAGCTAGATAACTTATAAAATACCTCGTACATTATTTGTTTTCTCCAATCCAAATATACTAATTTACCTATATATTTTTAATTCATAGTGTCAACATATATTACAACAACCTAGAGATAATTAATTACCATTTTACTACCGAAACTTTTGTCAAAAATTTTTGCCACACCAATACTTTTGTGCCTAATTTGCAGTAGGTTTCACCACGTAAACCTGATCCTTTGCTATTTTTGTTTCACCACCAAATTTTCTTCTTCTAGCATTATCACTACGAAAACCCTTTTTTTACTAACTTTTTCTATACTGTTATGTTTTTTTTTTTTATATACTGTTATGTTTGATTCCTCTACCCTTTGTATCCCGAAAAACATGTTCTTCTAAATTAGTTTATTCCTCTAACTTAGAGATGAATCAGGTACAACAAAATGGATAGGAGCTAAAGCTTATCCTCGTTTTCATTCAAAAAATATATCCTCGTCTTCACTTATGGTTTGATGTTGCAGCGACTACCCTTTCATGGCCAATAATGTGCTTGAATAATCTTGGTTTCACAGAATTGATATTTGAGACAGACTCGCAAGTTCTTGTCCAGACTTTAAAAGATTCAGACTTATGGTCGAGATTGAGTGGTTTTACATCCTCGCTTCATATTTTCAGTTTAACTAAAAGAGAAACTTAATGCTTGTGCTGACCACTGCATTTAAAGCTTCTTCTTTAAATTGTTATCATGGTTTGTTAGTAATTGTAATCTTCATATCGCTTGTCCCAAATATTGAACATAAGAAACATATACTGTGTTGTTCTTAAAGCACTGAAATAAAAGTCGTATATATGTTTGATGAAAAGAAAACATGTTCCTCCACTGATGGTTCCTGACACCATCAATTCGTCAATGTCTCAATGATAAATCAGTTCTCAAAAGAATGATTTTGCCACATGGATGCTTGTCTCTTACAAAAAAAAAATTTCAATATTTTGTCAAATTGGAAAANTTTTTTTTTTTTTGTTCTTTTCCTTTTTGTTATCACAAAAATATATATTTACTTTTAGTGAGAAGATATTATTATTAAAAAAAAAGAAAAAAAAAAAGAAAGAAATAGAAAAAAGTTAACATATTTGACCAAATAATCCAAATAATTAGATTTCCCAAAATCTCTTTTTTCGTGCTAGGACAGATCCGCCTATATAAATCCTAATTTCTGGTCTTAAAAGAAAGAAAAAAACCCTAAAAAATTTGATAGGCAGAGAGATCCTCCTCTCTTTGTCTTTTTCCTTTATCCCCGAATTTTCTCCTCAGATAACTCTCGTAAGTTTTCTCTCTCTCCCTCTCTCTTTCTTTCATTCAATTTTTTTTTTTTATAATGTAAAATGATACTAGACATGTTCTATTTTGATTTTTCTTATTTTCCACGAAGAAAAAAAAAAAAATATTATGTAAATTTTACAAAGTGGTTTCTTTTTAATTTAATTTTATATTTTCATCTTAATCTTAAATTCCGGTAACCTTAATGCGCGATCCGTTTTCTAATTTTTTTTTTGTGTGTGAAAGAGAGAGATCTAAAAAATCCATAATTGTGAAAATCTTTTGAGTTTAAACCACTGAATTTAGGCCTACTTGCTTTAGATTTAAGGCTAAAAGTTTCGAGCTTTGGCTTTGGAGATGGTACAATCTCCAACTTCAGAGCTTCTTCAATGGAAAGAAGAGACTAGGGTTTTGTGGTTTTGGTTACTTTTCTGCTAACGATTTCCCTTTTTTTTTATTTGGGGGAAGTGAGAAGAAAATGTCAGGATCCGAGCCAGGATTAATGGCGGCGAGCAGAGAATCATCAATGCAATTTACAATGGCTCTTCACCAGCAGCAACAAGCTCAGCCGCAGCAGCAGTCTCAGAACATGCAACTGTCCTTCAACGAAAGCGAAAGAACCGAGCTTTACAACCATATGAGGCCACCACCACCGCCTCAGTACCACCAGCCCAACTCCGCCGGTTCGGATCCTAACTTGAACATGAACATCCCCGGAGCCATGACTGAAAGTGAGCCTGTGAAGAGGAAGAGAGGTAGACCGAGGAAGTATGGACCTGATAGTCGCGCAATGTCGTCACTTGCTTTGGTTCCCGGAGCTCCTTCTTTCACGGTGAGTCAACCTACTAGTGGCGGTGGCAGTGGAGCTGGAGGAGAGAAGAAGATGAGAGGAAGACCTCCTGGTTCTTCTGGCAAGAAGCACAAGCTTCAAGCTTTAGGTATGTATGTATTTATTATATACTGTGATTGATTGAACTCACAATGATTCTTGTGAATATATTGGAATCTTGTCTCCCTCACGTGCTGCAATTAGAAAGTTGTGTGTCGGATGCAATTGCAATCTATTAGAATATAGTAAAATGGTGAATATGGTTGTAAACATTAAACAATGACATCGAGAATCCCAAATGACGTTTATGCCCCTTTTTAGCGTTTCTTCTTCAACCATCTTTACTCTTTTTAAATCCTCCGGCAACTATCTTGACATGTTTTGTGGCTTTTTGTAATGTAACTCTGGACTTTCTTAGTTTGTCTTTCTTAATTCTTTATTCCCTTGAACGGCAATTTAGGCTCTGAGTAGGGCCGTTTTTCTTGGCTTTAACTGGCTTTGCTATACTCTTTGAGTCTTGACAGATTCTTGTTGTTGCAGGCTCGACAGGAGTCGGATTTACGCCTCATGTACTTACCGTCAGCACTGGAGAGGTCTCTATCTGCTTCTTTTATTTCTTTTAAACTCTAAATGTTGCAATACGCATCTTCTTCTAGCTTCTTGAATTTCCTTATTTTACTGCCGTGATGTCTGTCTTTGCTCATCTTTCCACTAAACGGTCGCCAAATCATGTGAATATTGATTGCTATTTGCGAGTTGTTGTCTTAAGGTCGAACTTATTGATAACAAGAGAATGTTGAACTTGATCAGGGTTCTGTTTAAGATTGTGTTGTGTGTGCTTGTTTGGTGGTGCTGACATTTAAACGGTCCATTTGATTTAGTCAGGATTAAGAGCTGACATTTTTGTATTATTGCTGGTTGATCTATGTGACAGGATGTATCATCAAAGATAATGGCGTTAACTCATAATGGACCACGTGCTGTGTGTGTCTTGTCTGCAAATGGAGCCATCTCCAGTGTGGCTCTTCGCCAGGCCGCCATGCCCGGTGGAACTGTTAGATATGAGGTATCAAGAGTCAGTTTGCAAATTTCATCAATCCCATTGTCTCTGACTTTTTGCTGCTTAGCCCTAACTGTTTACATTGAAAACCAGGGGAGGTTTGAGATTCTGTCTTTATCGGGTTCGTTCCATCTGCTGGAGAACAATGGTCACAGAAGCAGGACAGGAGGTCTAAGCATTTCCTTATCGAGTCCAGATGGAACTGTCTTAGGTGGTGGTGTAGCTGGTCTTCTTATAGCAGCATCACCTGTTCAGGTGAGTTTTGCCTTTTCCAATACAAATCTTTAATATATCGATGTTCATAAGTACTATATAAGGACATTTATTTGGCTCTGAATTCACAGATCGTCGTTGGGAGTTTTATACCAGACGGGCAAAAAGAACCGAAACAACATGTGGGACAAATGGAACTCTCGTCACCCTCAATAACGCGTGTGGCGCCAACTGAGGTATTGATGGCTCCGAGTAGCCCGCAATCTCGAGGCACAATGAGTGAGTCATCTTGTGGAGGAGGACATGGAAGCCCTCTTCATCAGAGCACAGGAGGACCTTACAATAACACCAACCTTAGCATGCCCTGGAAGTAGCCAAGTGATCTCGGTCGGCTTAAAACGAACAACTTTCTATTATTAGATTGATGATGATTACTATCTTTAGTCTAGGCTTTCTAGTTGTCTGTTCAGACACAAGGAGTTTGATAACTTCGCCTATGTTGTGTTTTAATGTACTTTCAGAACCATAAGTTGCTCAGAAATTAGAATATCCTGATTAATGTAGATCTTTTATTTTGTGTTTCCTGATGTAAATCTTTGTCTGATTACAACATCATAACAAGACTGGGTTTAAACTTGGTGATCTTTGGCTCTCTTTAACAAAAACCGCATCCCGAATATCCCCAGAGCGACGGTTTGCCAAAACCACCCCACTGCATTTCCTGGGTCGACTCGTTTAGCCAGAAACCACGCATAGATTGCTTCTCCAACATGTAGTCCTACTGATATGATGAAGACAACCTTTACAATCATGATTTTCCGGAAGAAGAAGAGGTGTATGGCTCTAAAGTAAGGCACAGGTCCTATGTCGGGTAACCATCCAGAAGCAAAAAGAGCTGACATTGATAGTATAATAGCTATCCAAGTGAATAAGGTTGGACCGTCTAAAGATCTCCGTTTCCTTTCCTGCCAGTATGAGATAGTTGCAGCCATACCTTCCTGGGAGCTCTTGAATGGAACATATCCAAGCTCTTCCTTGGCTTTGAGATATGAGAAGTAATGGGTAACACCGACCTGCACCAGGTCGATAGATTAACACAAGTTAGTTTGCCATCTTAGCTGGAATATGAGTTGGGAAACTGTTACCTTGTAGACTTCAGCAGGAAGAATAAGGGGCTGTGGTAACCAGCTCTGTGATAGCCATGGATATAGCACAGTGTAGAAACCTTGGAAGATCTTACCCAAGGTCAGCCCAAAAGGTACAGATATTGTGAACTTGGGCAGGTCATAGTCTAAACTTCTTAGTAAGGGACGTAGAAACTCAAATGTATTCACCGGTGAACCTACAACATCACCAATCCAAAGTAATTCAGCTTGATTTAGTAAGCAAGTTTTAAAGCTAGATATTTAGAAGCCACCCTCGTGTTGAGAGTGTCTTTAAGAGATGAGTTTACCATCAGAAACAAAGTATGGTTGACCAGCAGCGACGGGCTGTCCTTCTCTGCCCGGAATGTCGTCCAAGAGTCCCATGCTTGCAAGGATGATTGCGAGGACAAGGTTTTCAACATAAATCCAGTCTGTTTTGACACTCGGTTCACCGATCTTGAAGAGCATCAAACCTAACTTCGCTAGATTAACAATCCTAGGAAGATGCCTGTCTTCGCCGGGTCCATATATAGCCGCTGGACGAATTGCACATGTGTACACCCGTTTGCCTCCATTCCTACATAACAACCACAACGAGTGAGAAGATTACTAATATATATGCTTCCAACAGACACCAGATTTAAAGATAATTGAATGAAGAACAAAGACTTACTTAAATGGTCGACCATTACTCTTGAGGACCAACTGTTCTGCAATGGATTTAGTTCGACCATAGGCGTCGGCATGATCATCAAGAGGGAAATAGGGCAAACCTTCATTGCCATTTTGAATCTCCTTACCACCAAAGACAACATTGTAAGTGCTGACATAGACAAGTCTTGTGATCTCGTGTTGGAACACAGCTTCCAAGACGTTGCAAGTCCCGTTGATGTTAACCTCGTCACAGCGACCAAACTGAAGCATCTCTTTACCAGACATGCCATAGGAAGCAAGATGAAAGACACAGTCCGCACCATCTAGAGCCTTATCCACATCTTCTTTCTTCGTCACATCACCTATGTAAAGATCATTCCAAATCACTCACTCTAGTGTTCAATAGTAAATCCAGATTTGATAAGAGTGTGATCTAACACTAATCACAGGATTGAGATTCAGAAATGAAGAGATCTAAGTAACAGAGCGGAATTGAAAGAAGGCTAAGAGGGATTGAGAAATTGGAACCTTGGATGCAGCGAACGCCACTGGTTTTGAGTTCATCGGACCAAGGAGAAGAGTGGCGGAGGTCGAAAGAGCGGACTTGGCGAGCTCCACGACGAAAGAGCTCAAAGCAGAGGGCAGCGCCGACGAAGCCAAGACCTCCAGTGACGACGAAGGTCTTGCCTTGGACACCTTCGTTCTCACTCAAATGCATTGTTTTTGTCTCTCAAAGTTGACCGACCGACAAACGGCGTGTGAGGTGTGTGACTTCCTAGTACTTGTTCATCTCTCTCACACTTATCCTGATATATCCCACAGCCACAGGCCACAGGCCACAGCTAATGGGGGGCCACGTGTATTTATGGCTTTAGGATTTTTTCCAGTTTGGGTTGTTAGTTAATATTCGCTAGTATATTGTTACAATTATCTCATTATTAACATAGAAAACAAAGGGGGAACTTTGTTTCGTTTTGACATTCCCTTTTCGATTCTAATACTTTTTCATTATGGATTGAGTTGATAAAATTCTCTTTCATTTCCTTCAACCCATTACCCATTTATATAGTGAAACACAGTGTTTCGAACACTCCATGTTCATAACCAATGGTAATTTGTTGAACAAGAGTAAAACTATTAAGATTTTAATTCAGAAATAAAAAGGAAAATTCTTAGCTTAAGTCAAAACCCAGTCCTTAAAATTCTTCATTTATTTCTCTAACAGCTTGGGGTTACTTACTACTGTACTTCCCCGAAAGACACTCTGATCGATATATTCAAGCCAATAAACCTTTTTAAGTCCTCAAATTTCTCTCACGGAACGACTGAATTAAGCATTTAAGGTTTTAGGTTTCTTCACTGTAATGGCGAGAAGACATGGATGGCAACTTCCAGCTCACACATTTCAGGTTTCCCATATAACTATTTTTAGGGCTTTTCCTCTTATAAATTTGCAATACTTCACTGAGTATTGTGTGGCTTTGCTTTGACTTTGGTTTGAACGATTTGTGAATTTCCTGTCGTAATCTGCAATTGTGAGACAAGTTTTTTTTTCCTTCTTTTTCTAATCCTTTTGAAAATGACATAAAATGTTTTGTTGGTATCTGGCTGTTACTTTGTTGTATATATTGTATTCACATCGCTTTTAAAATCTATCCGATAGCTCTTCTTTTTCATCTGCTTTACGTGTTTGTGGATAAAAAACACACATTTGAGTATGTGCATATGTGCATTTTAAGATCCATTGCATTTGAATTTGGTTGTGTTTCCTCTATGATTACTCGTTTATCTAACATGGTCTGTTGCTCTTGTTGCTGTGCAGGTTGTTGCTATAACTGTATTTTTCTTGCTAACTGTCGCATACTACGCCTTTTTTGCTCCGTTTCTCGGGAACATTCTCTATGAATATATTGCCCTTGGTGTTTACTCTTTCCTGGTAAGAATTAAAAGGAAAATTTTGTTACACTAAGCTCTCCAATGCATAAAACTTGGTATATATCTCACAACCCTCATCTCTCTTTTGCATAATGATTTTACAGGCGTTTTCGGTTTTACTTCTTTATATCCGATGCACTGGTATAGATCCTGCAGATCCTGGAATCTTTGTCAGGGCTGATAACACTCCAGCCCATAAGTCACAGAACAGTAACTATGTGCCTGGTATGCCCTCTATAGATGATGCTGTGTATAGGGCAGGGCTTACATATATTCGGATACTTTTTTTCTTATAGTGTTGTCTCTGTTGCAGAGAATGCCTCAGCAATTGATGGTGGGCCATATATTAGACACGGCTCCGGTTGCTGTAATGCTCTAGGAAGATTCATTTGTGGTTGTTTAGTAATACAAGATTGCCGTAAAGATACCCAACAAGAGCAATCCAACGAACAAGAAGAAGTTCTGTTCTGCTCACTGTGCAATGCTGAGGTATACAAGTATAGTTACTTTTTGGTTAGAAGCTTGTTATTGCGTCTTCTACAGTAACACTACATTCATTTTTTGAAGGTACGTATGTTTAGCAAGCACTGTCGAAGTTGTGGCAAGTGTGTCGATGGGTTTGATCATCATTGCCGGGTATGCAATTTGAAAATGTAAATTTTTCGTTGGGTTTCTAGCTTAGCAATTTTAACTGATATGTTAAGTTTCTTTTGCCTTAGTGGCTGAATAACTGTGTGGGGCAGAAAAACTACATCAGCTTTGTGTGTCTTATGGCGGCAAGCTTTTTCTGGGTATGTTTCCAACAAAGTTTGTTACTTTAAGCTTGATTCTGCCTCCGTCTTTATCGGATAATATGATATGAAGTTGCAAATATTACGACAGCTTATAGTTGAATTTGGAGTTGGTGTTGCTGTATTTGTTCGATGTTTTGTGGAGCAAAAGGCAATGGAACATCTTATAACTGAAAAGCTTGGGCTTGGGTTCTCCCGTCCTCCATTTGCCGCTGTTGTGGTAAATTTCTCAAAGACTATATTGGTTTATTCTCTATTCTATTTTAGTTTCCAACTTGAGCTTGTTTTCTCATTCTGCAGGTTGTTTGTACAATTCTCTCGTTACTGGCTTTGATACCTCTTGGGGAACTTTTCTTTTTCCATATTATTTTGATCCGAAAGGTTTTATTTATATTTTTCCTTGCACCTTGTTGCTGAATTTCTACTCTCTACTGAAAAACACAAAAGGAAACACGAAGCTGAGCTTTGATGTCACTTTTTTGGCTGCAGGGAATCACAACATATGAATATGTTGTTGCCCTGAGAGCGGAAACTGAACCACTTGGACCATGTGTAGATGAGCTAGACCAAACGAGCCAGCATCCTTCACCTACAAGCTCAGCTGTGACAGCAGCGAGTGGTAGAAGCTCTCTCGGGTTGAGCATTCAATACCGTGGTGCCTCCTTGTGTACACCTCCAAACATATTCATGGATCAACAGGTAAACGACCAAGTCTAATATCTTTTTCGCATCCTTCACTTGTATAATACTTTTATCTTTTTGCCAGGACGACGTTATCCAGCATTTGGAGCCTGGATCTGTACGATCCACCATAGATCCCGACACACTTTCACAGAAGAAGCCACCTCAGCGTCAACAAGTAAGGATCAATCCATGGAAGCTGGCGAAACTAGACTCAAAAGAAGCATCGAAAGCAGCTGCAAAAGCACGTGCATCTTCATCAGTGCTTCTTCCAGTAAGTTTGCGGCCAAACCCTTACAAAACCAGCAGCAATGTAAGCGGGAGAAGCAGCCCTGCAAGTTCCCATCACACTGGAAAAGGCAAAGCTGATTCAGAGTCTTGTAGCCTTAGCAGTCCAGGTTTGACGAGAGATCACTTCAACCCAATGTACATGTCATCACCAGCTAACGAGTCAACATTAAACGAGGAAGAAAGCAGAAATGCTGTTGTTGCAGCTAGAAGAAACTTGCCTTCAAGCGATGAGAGTTCAGTATTTTGGGATCCAGAAGCTGGCCGGTTTGTATCGTCCTCTCGGATTCCTGGAACAGATTCTGGAGGTCCTCTAGGTAATGAACGTCTCAGCACCATAACTTCTTCTAGGACAGATGGTAGCAGAAGGGCTAGAGGAAACCCTTTGACCGGTTATTTTCAACAGGTTAGATCACATAGAGGAGACCAACTTCCAGTGTTTATGCCTACTGATTCTCAACTGCACAGACATTTATCTACTAGATTCCATTAGAAACATTTTGTAGATCACCAACATTTTTGTTTCCATTCAAGTTTTGTTTCTTATTTCTCTACTTCTTTTCTTGGTAAGGAGACAGTTTTATATGTGTTTAATGGTAGAAAAACAAAATACAAGAATCAGACTTAGTTTGTAACATAGTATCTATTTAGAATTAGAAGATTCTTTAAAGAAAACAAATCAACAAGGTCGTTGTAGTATAGTGGTAAGTATTCCCGCCTGTCACGCGGGTGNTTTTTTTTTTTTTTCTTTCTTTCCACTCTGCTTAATATTTTTTTTTTTTTCTTTCTTTCCAAATAAAAATAATTTTGAGATTTCCCATAAATCCGCCAAGTCGTTCATCTCCCTACATTTCCGATTCAAAATCAAAACCATTAGAACAACAATGAACAAACAGAGCAAAATATTCCACAACAATAAAAAAAGCAAAAAACCCAAAAAATAAAAAAATAAATAAGAAAAGCAGAAAATCGGCATCACCGGAATCCGTCTAGCGGAACGACGGAGACATATTTCCTCTCTACTTTGTATGTTCCCGCCGTTTCTTGGCCGTAGAAGATTTAAAATTTGATGATCGTAAAAAACCATAATAAGAACAATTCCGTTTAAGAAAAAATGGCTGGAGGAGGAGGTGGTAGCACTTCTGGAGAAGGTCCGAGAGAGCTCGATCAGACCCCGACATGGGCCGTCTCCACTGTTTGTGGCGTTATCATCTTAATCTCTATCGTCTTAGAGCTCATGATTCACAAAATCGGAGAGGTATAAATACAAATTCCCAAAGGTTCCTCTATATATATTTTCCAATTTCTTATTATAACATCACTCATTGATCGTTCGTTTGTAGGTGTTTACGAAAAGGAGGAAGAAAGCTTTGTACGAAGCTCTTCAAAAGATCAAGAACGGTACCAAAATCTGGAGAATTTTGATTTGGTTTTTTTTTATTTGTGGGTTAAAAGTTTTAAAACTTTTTTTATGTTCCTGATTTTGCAGAGCTTATGGTTTTGGGGTTCATTTCTCTGTTACTAACATTTGGACAAAACTACATCGCAAGCTTGTGTGTGGCTTCAAGATACGGCCATGCGATGTCCTTTTGTGGTCCGTACGATGGTCCAAGTGGTGACACTAAGAAGCCAAAGACTACCGGCCACTTTCAACGCCGTATTTTAGCTGATGCTGCTCCAGCTCAGTGCAAGAAGGTCAAATCTTTCTTCCTTTTTTTTTTGCTTAATTAGACAAAATGGTTGAGATTGATGGAGATGAGTGTTTTTGATGTTTGCAGGGATATGTGCCGCTTATATCACTCAATGCGTTGCATCAAGTGCATATCTTCATATTCTTCTTGGCTGTGTTTCATGTGATCTATAGTGCTATAACCATGATGCTTGGAAGAGCAAAGGTAATAATATATAATGTTTACTTAAGGTTTTGGTAGTGTATGTGTCTGTGAGATTTGATTATTGAACTGGAGTCATTTATGCAGATTCGTGGATGGAAAGTTTGGGAGGAAGAAGTCATAAATGATCACGAAATGATGAATGGTTAGAGCATTGTGCTTATAGTTTCAGATGTCAATTAGATTCAAAACAAGAAAATCAATTTGGTTTTTGTATGATAATGTAATTTACAGACCCTTCAAGATTTAGGCTCACCCACGAGACATCATTTGTTCGAGAGCATGTCAACCCTTGGGCCAAAAATAGATTCTCCTTCTACGTTGTAAGATTCTGTTTGTGTGCTTCTTTATTCCATATCTTGTTTATATCTATCTAAAGCAAGAGAGAATGTCCTTGTTACTCCTTTTTGTAGATGTGCTTCTTTCGTCAAATGCTGAGATCTGTCAGAAAATCTGATTATTTGACAATGCGTCATGGGTTCATAAGTGTAAGTTCCTTGAAATCATGCTTAAGGCCAATCTATAAGTACTCTCCCCAAAAACTAGTTTGAGATTTGTTTCCAAAATACTCTGTTACTTAGGTCCATTTGGCACCTGGGATGAATTTTAATTTTCAAAAGTATATCAAACGGTCATTGGAAGACGACTTCAAGGTAGTCGTGGGAATAAGGTACCTCTAAACACTTGTTCTTCTTACACTAACACTCGTATTCTTCATCGTTTCCTGATGCAATTTTACAATCATGTTGGTAATGCAGACCCGAGTTATGGGCCTTTGTAATGCTCTTTTTACTCTTTGATGTTCACGGTTAGTCCTTCTAGATCTGTGTCATAATATTCTTCAATGTATATACGGAGATTAATTAGAATCTAATTGTTCTGGTATATCGTTTTAGGGTGGTATGTTACTGCTGTGATCACCATGATTCCTCCAGTTGTAAGTTACTCAATCTACTTATAGCTTTTGCTTCCCTGAAAAGAGCAAATATAAAGAAAAAAACCGACTAATTGTGTTTGGTTTGAAGTTGACATTAGCGATAGGAACCAAGCTTCAGGCCATCATATCAGACATGGCGTTGGAGATTCAGGAGAGACACGCGGTGATACAAGGGATGCCACTAGTCAATGTCTCTGACCGGCATTTTTGGTTAAGTCGTCCCGCCTTAGTCCTCCATATCATCCACTTCATTCTCTTCCAGGTACATAATTAATCACCGCTTATAAAATAAGTACAGTATATATTCCGTCATTCGTCTATGTTCTAATGAGCTTACTTGAATGTTCAGAATGCTTTTGAGATCACCTACTTCTTCTGGATATGGGTAAAACACACACACACACACACAGAGCTCTCTTTTCCTATGATCTCTATCTACTTCTCTCACTATGCTTCCATTGTTGCAGTATGAGTTCGGGTTACGGTCCTGTTTTCATCACCATTTCGCCCTTATAATCATACGGGTTGCTCTCGGGTGAGTACTATGTTCAGTTCATCAACAAGATCCATTTGTTTCCCTGGAAAATTTGGTTTTCTTGAGCTACAAGATATCTTAATGTAGGGTGGGAGTACAATTTCTGTGCAGTTACATCACACTTCCTCTTTACGCTCTCGTAACTCAGGCATGTCAAAAGTTTTATACTTAAATTCTTTCTCTTTCAATAAGAGTACATAGCAGCCATTTTAATCACTCTTGGAGACTTGCATGTTTTTTCAGATGGGATCAACGATGAAGCGATCAGTGTTTGATGAGCAAACATCAAAGGCCTTAAAGAATTGGCATAAGAATGCAAAGAAAAAGAGTGAGACGTCAGGTCAACTGCAGACTCCACAGCCACCTAATCCCCGACCTAAAACCGTCGGCGATATTGAGTCTGCTCCGGCCAACATCACGGCTAGTGTTGATGTTAAGGAAGGAGATCAATCTCGTAAACCTGGTGACCTCTTAAGCGGTCCCTAAAAGAAAAACCTCCAAACCGGTCAAAGGCACTGCTCAAATCCTCTATACACTACTTTTTTCTTTTTATATATTATAGGTTTTTTTTAATCATTTATATATGTACTATTGTTTGTTGTATGTGTATCACAATTAGTTCAATTTTGTACCAGCTGATCAAAATGACATACTACAAAAAACACGAGCCATTATACTGTATAGCCTATAGGCTCAGGTTTGGTAAAAGTGGACAATACCAAAATCACCGACCAATGGTTAAAGTATTGGTTCNTCAATCTCGTAAACCTGGTGACCTCTTAAGCGGTCCCTAAAATAAAAACCTCCAAACCGGTCAAAGGCACTGCTCATTTATATTATAGGTTTTTTTAATCATTTATATAATATACTATTGTTTGTTGTATGTGTATCACAATTAGTTCAATTTTGTACCAGCTGATCAAAATGACATAGTACTACTACAAAAACACGAGCCATATATAGCCTATAGTATAGGCTCAGGTTTGGTAAGTGGACAATACCAAAATCACCGACCAATGGTTAAAGTAATGTTTTTTCGGTTAAATCAGCATTTTTTCCAATTGCCCAGTCAATAACTTTTTTAAAATTACTCCCTAATTTAATTTATCTTTACAACGTCGCCGTGGTTTCGAATCGTCGTCTTGAGTTTGTCGCCGTCGTCACCATTTCGCAGCTGTCACCGCCGTTGCTAATTTCTCCTTCTACTAGTCGCCGCCTTAAGTTGAGCTAAACTGAAGGAGGTTGATATTGCTTTGTTTTTCTAAAAATATTCTTTCTGCACACAATGTGTTCGATCAAATGCCTATGAGATACATGTAAAATGGCAACGCTTGTAGTTTGAAGTATCAAAATTGCTTTGAAATAGAAGTACATTGTTGAGTAGTTTGAACTTGAAGTATCAATCACAGATAATAGTGTAAAGTATTTTGGAGTTCAATGGAACTTGGGTCACTAATGTTGGAAATCTAATGTTCAGGCTGCCCCAAAAGGTGTTGAATTCTATGATCAAGGCTCCTGCCATGATGGGTAAAGTTTGCTTACTTCTATAAATTTTTTCATGCATTTTCATTGGGATTGATTTCGGGCTATATCATTTAGAAGCTTATAGAATTATTGACAAAGGCACAACTTTTTAAGGATTACCAGAGTGGTGTTCACAATGGGCAAGGGCAATTTCGAAACTTAGGATATGTTTTACGTAAGTAGAAGCATATGTGGATGTAGGAATGAGATTTTTGGCATAGTTTAAGCAGTTTTTTGTCTAAGAATCTGATTCAGTATTCTTTATCATTGTTATTCCAAAAATTGTTGAAGTCTCGCAAATGAAGAAGGGTGAATTTCAAAGTAGACTATAAGATTCATGGGGATGTAAACTTTAACATTAGGCTTAATGTGAGTGGTTTGTCGTGCATTCTGTAAGCAATACGGTTTTTGAAAGTTGCTCCTTATGTAATTGACAGCAATAAAGAAGAAGATTGAGAAAGATATTTACGGAGTTGGAAGTATTGGCCTTTTCACTGATTTAGACAGAGAGGTAGAGAAATACCTCTGCATCTGCATCTTTTATGATATTTGATTATCTTTTCTACCATTTAGATTGATTTTCATTTAAAATGGTCAGAGTTTAGCAATTAGACAGAAACCTGAATTGGAAGAACACTCTGGTCTAGACAAATCGAGAACAACGACTTTGTGAGTACTTTTCCGACCCATTAGATGACCTACTTTGACACTATTGTTCTTAGATAGTGTTCAGCTATTAGTACCTGATAATATGAATATTGCATTCCTTATTATCATCACTGGTGTTCTGTGCAGGGACAAACAATGTTCTATACCAATCAAAGCAATGCATCAAAGTACCTTTCAAACGGAACTCAACCCGTTCGCTCATACTTCCGTGTTATTAAAAGAACTGACTCATCATTCACAGCAAAGGAACCTCGGGGCTGGACGTGCAGTTCATGCACAGATCATCAGAACGGGTACTTCGACATGCACCCAACATGCCAATGTCCTTGTCAACTTTTACGCTAAATGCGGACAATTACCCAAAGCCCACTCCATCTTCAACGCCATAGTCAGCAAGGATGTTGTGTCCTGGAACAGTCTGATCACGGGATATTCTCAGAACGGGGGTATCTCCAGCTCCCACACTGTTATGCAGCTGTTTCGGGAGATGAGAGCGCAAAATATACTGCCAAATGCTTATACCCTTGCTGGGATTTTTAAGGCTGAGTCGAGTCTTCAAAGTTGTACAGTTGGGAGGCAGGCTCACGCGCTCGTGGTCAAAATGTCAAGTTTTGGGGATATATATGTTGACACTTCGTTGGTGGGCATGTACTGTAAAGGGGGCTTAATCGAGGATGGACTTAAAGTGTTTGCCTTGATGCCTGAAAGAAATACTTATACGTGGTCTACTATGGTTTCTGGTTATGCTACAAGAGGACGTGTTGAAGAGGCAATTAAAGTCTTCAATTTGTTTCTTAGAGAGAAGGATGAAGAAAGTGATAGCGACTATGTCTTCACTGCAGTTCTTAGCTCGCTGGCTGCAACCATATACATAGGCCTAGGCAGGCAAATCCATTGCATCACAGTTAAAAATGGGTTGCTGGGGTTTGTAGCTTTGAGTAATGCACTCGTTACAATGTATTCAAAGTGCGAGAGCTTGACTGAGGCATGCAAGATGTTTGACTCGTCTGGTGACAGAAATTCGATTACATGGTCAGCAATGGTCACTGGTTTTTCTCAGAATGGGGAATCACTTGAAGCAGTAAAGCTTTTCTCGAGAATGTTTTCTGCTGGAATCAAGCCCAGCGAATACACGATTGTTGGGGTTCTTAATGCATGCAGTGACATTTGCTATGTAGAAGAAGGGAAACAACTCCATTCTTTCTTGTTAAAGTTGGGATTTGAAAGACACTTATTTGCGACTACTGCTTTGGTTGACATGTATGCGAAAGCCGGTTGTCTAGCAGATGCCAGGAAAGGGTTTGACTGTCTACAGGAACGTGATGTGGCGCTTTGGACATCGCTTATTAGCGGGTATGTTCAAAACTCAGATAACGAAGAGGCTTTGATTCTGTACTGCGGAATGAAAACAGAAGGTATTATCCCAAACGACCCAACCATGGCAAGCGTTCTAAAAGCTTGCTCCTCTCTAGCTACCTTGGAGCTCGGAAAGCAAGTACATGGCCACACAATCAAGCACGGGTTTGGGCTTGAAGTTCCAATTGGAAGCGCACTTTCTACAATGTACTCAAAGTGCGGTAATTTAGAAGATGGGAACCTCGTCTTTAGAAGAACTCCCAATAAAGATGTTGTGTCTTGGAACGCGATGATCTCAGGCTTGTCCCATAACGGACAAGGAGATGAGGCTTTAGAACTGTTTGAGGAGATGTTAGCAGAAGGAACAGAACCAGATGATGTCACTTTCGTAAACATTATATCAGCGTGTAGCCATAAAGGGTTTGTAGAGAGAGGGTGGTCTTATTTCAATATGATGTCTGATCAGTTCGGCATTGATCCAAAAGTTGACCACTATGCTTGTATGGTTGATCTGCTGAGCCGTGCAGGACAGCTCAAAGAGGCAAAAGAGTTCATACAATTAGCTAGTATCGATCACGGTTTATGCCTTTGGCGGATACTATTAAGCGCATGTAAGAACCATGGGAATTGTGAGCTAGGAGCTTATGCAGGAGAGAAGCTCATGGCCCTTGGATCGAGAGAATCATCAACGTATGTGCAACTGTCAGGCATTTACACGGCTTTAGGGCGGATGCGAGATGTGGAACGGGTTTGGAAACTCATGAGAACGAACGGGGTGAGCAAAGAAGTGGGTTGCAGTTGGATCGAGCTGAAGAATCAGTTGCATGTTTTTGTTGTGGGAGATACAATGCATCCGAGGATTGAAGAGACAAAGGATTTGGTTAGTTTGGTTAGTAGACAGATGATGGAAAAGGGATTCGTAACTGTGTTGGATTATTCTTATGTTGAAGAAGAAGGAACAGAATTACTTCTTTCATGATATAACTTTTGTTGTATTCTTTTATATGATAGGTTTTTCATTTTAGGCATGTAACTTTAGGTGTGAAAATGTATCACAAATAGTCATAATTTTGTTAACCAAATAGGTATTCACTTAATTCGTGAAATGATATTAGCCATTTGTTTATTGACTGATGGTTTGGTCCCTATGCATTGCGATTTTATATTTGAGCAATGCATAATAAAATTTAAGAAATAAAGAGAAATTGAGACTTAGCGAATGCTTCCTTAAAAATAAATAGACACGCAATAACGAAATTACCTTAGTCAAAGACACTCCCTAGTTCCATGGCCAATTTTGTGCAATTTCTTTGGACAAAATTTGTTTACGTCTCCAATAAGTAATTTACTCTTTTTCCCCCAAAATATATTGTCTTCACACAAGAAGGGAAACAAAGAAAAGAGATGTCGAAGAGAGAAGAGAAACAAGAGTTGCCCCTAGAAACAAGTCCTTACACAAAGTATGAGGATATAGAAGATTACAAGAAGAATGCGTATGGAACTTCCGGTCACCAAGAAGTTAAGCCTGGCCAAGGTGGCGGGACAACCGACGCACCGACCCTCTCCGGTAGTGGTGCTCCCTCCGCCGTAGATTCCGCTAATCAACAAGCTAAGAAGTGAACTACTCATTATTCACAATGTGATTTATTTGATGCTTTGTGATAATTGACTTGTTTTTCTTTCTCCTTTTATCCATGGTTATGAACTTATGATCCAATCTAAATCAATAAATAGCTGTTAAGTCTAATGGATTTTACAACATTAACAACCATTTCATATATTTTTTTTCACAACCATTTCATATATTTTGTTTTGAAAAAAAAAAAAGAATTTCCGACGAGTTATATGCCAAATATATCAAACTATTTGGTCAAGAATAATCCAATCCAACTGTTAAATATATATATATATATAGAGTTTGAATTCTCATACGTCATTTCGTGACATATTGTTTAGCACAAGTTGTTTGTGACCTACTGATTGAGATAGCATATTAGAAAATTAGATAAATGTACTTAAAGTCAAATCCTTAACAACTAGCAATTAACAAACATGTAATTAGTTTGGGTGATCGATTTCCCATGAATAAAGTAGAAGTTTCAAGAATTCACATTGGAAACTTTACTCTCTCTATCCAAACATGTTTCATCAATCCTCCAATCTGATATCCAATAGTATAAAGGAAATGACAAATAAAAATCGCATCTACTACATATCATCTGTGGAACTACCATTGGTTGTTAGTCTTGGGCATCAAAAGTTTCTAAATTTAATCATTAGAATTTATACTTTTAACTGCCATAAAAGTCAGTAAATGATAATTGCGAAATTAATATGCTCATTCCATCAGTGTGAATTATGATGTCCAACAACAACAACTAACTACACCAGTTTGAATCCTACCGGTTTTGGTAACGCCCGTCCTAAACCGGAAACAAATTTTATTTCTCGGTAATGTGAACCCAGCCGTAAACATTAGCTTCAACCAATGAAATGTCGAAACGTGGATGGCGGGAATCTGACGCCGCTACTTTATTTTTTAATCGGAGGTAGCCCTTCGCCATTGGGAAAGACAAAAGGAGATTGTATGATGAGATTTGACCGTTGATTTGCTACTTAGAGATCCAACGGATAGGACTAGGTGGCGGTACCACCCGGTCAAAGTAACGCGTAGCCGTTGATTATAGACACGTGTCGGTAGGATATCTCCGGTTTGACAGATAGACGATCCAAGAGATTACCTGGAATCGCCGGTGGCCAACCAAATACCAAACGAGACAAGCTTCTCTTTCTCTCTATCTATCTTTCTCTCTCTCTCAAGAAACTTATTAGAAAGCTTTTGGAAATTGTCTTTCGTCAATTTCATTCTTCTTCTTATTCTTTAACTTTTTCTGCGTTTTCGAGAATTTCTTCAAAAAGATCTGACGGTATAGAGAAAAGGAATAAACGAGAGGGAACCAGAAGATTTCATCATTGTCATCTGTGAGAAATCATTGAGCTTTTTTTGTTGTTGTAATTTTCCTTAATTTTCTGAATTCTCTATCTGCTTCGAGATTTCTTTTCTCATCAATTTTTGGGTTTAGTGTTAAGAGCTGAATTCTTCAAGATTTGTGAGCTGGGTTTTTTGAAACAGGCTTCTGGGTGTGATTTTGTGAAAAAAGCTTTTGGTAAATTCTAAATAGGGTTTTGGTTATATTTCTGGATTATCGATTACTTTCTTGATCTGATTTGATAAAGGGTGAAAAAGGATTGAATTATTGTTTGGAGAGCTTGATTTGGTGCTTAATTGAAGTTGTAGAAGCTTTGGATAGTTGATGTGGTAGGTTATTGGATTCCTTCACTTTCTTCATTTGTTGAGTCTGCTACTACCGCTTTGATCAAGATCAAGGATCTGCTGAGTTTGGGGGATTTTATAAAATCTGAAATTGATCTTTTTAAGGAAAGATCTTTATAAGTTGTTGTAAAGGTCTTTGGTAAAGTTCGTGTCTCACAAAGTCTGATCCTTTATAAGGTGGTCTAAGTTGATCTAGTGGGAATAAAGGAAGTCCTTGGAAAGCAACACACTGAAAACGCTATAACAAGAGGAATTGTTACTGAAGAGACTCTTTCTGGGTTGCTGATAGATTTATATGATTCAGAGAAGATCTCAGGGATGAGTATGGATTTTTCACCTTTGTTAACGGTTCTTGAGGGAGATTTAGATAAGGATAATGCTTCTTCTGCAACAGAAATTGATACTTTAGAGAACTTAGATGACTCTAAGCAGATAAGTAAAGGAAAACCTCCGAGGCACCTCACAAGCACTACTACTAAGCTTCAGGTTGCAGCCAATACGGTAATTTATATGACCCACAATTTTGGAATTCTTTTTTCTTTTTGTAATGGGATTCGAATGATGTAATTGGTTTCTGTTTGTGCGCAGGATGTGGATGTTTGTAATTTGGTTATGAAGTCACCTGATGAAAAATCGGAGTTTTTGCCTGTATACCGATCAGGAAGTTGTGCTGAACAAGGGGCAAAACAGTTCATGGAAGATGAACACATTTGCATAGATGATCTTGTTGAGTATCTTGGTGAAGCTGTTGAATGCTCATCTCTTGGAGCCTTCTATGGGGTGAGTGTATCTTCAAACCTTACCCAAACTAGCATCGATGCAGCTCATAAGCCTGATTCTTCTTCTTTCTTTTGTACTAGTACTATATCAAAGGTATTACTATAAAAGTCTTTAACAATGTTGATTGTGTCCTTTGGCAGGTATTTGATGGCCACGGTGGTACAGATGCAGCACACTTTGTTAGAAAGAACATACTGAGATTCATTGTAGAGGACTCCTACTTCCCGCTATGTGTAAAGAAGGCAATTAAGAGTGCTTTCTTGAAAGCTGATTATGAATTTGCAGATGATTCTTCTCTTGACATCTCTTCTGGGACCACTGCTCTTACAGCTTTTGTTTTTGGAAGGTAAGGAAAATTAGATTCATATTTATGAACTTAGGAAGTTATATATGTAAAATCATCAATACTTCCTTTTGTTAGCCATGAAGTTT
>OVAQ01001062.1:0-21423 GCA_900406345.1 Erysimum cheiri | reverse complement strand
CATACATAGAGAAAGCAAAAATCCTTCAAAAGTAATGCTTGATCCCTCTTTTGACTTTTTCTCAGTTTTATATCTATTGGGTTAGCTTTCTTATTATAGTTTGGTGAAACAATAGCAGCAACTAGAGCAGCTGTTGGAGCAAGGGAACTATTCACCTTCTTCAAGTTCTTCTGGCAGAAAGAAACAAGTTTATAAGTGAAAGGTGTGCAATTTCGACCATACAACAACCTGAAACTCCTTTTAAAAATCGTTACTTTTTATTGTATTCTAATTCCATCTTGTTTTTTAATTTGTTACATCTTTTTTGATTTGCAGAAAAGAAGAAAGTAGGAGAAGAATTGTCAATATATAGAAAAAGCAAAGAAGTACATAACATGGAACACAAAAGACAATGTTAAAGAGATCAGTTTTAGGATTATATTGCCATCTACAAATAGGATTTTTACCACTAACCTTCACAACATATGAATAGTACTCATATCAACAGAGTAAAACTTACAAGTAGGTTTCTTTTGGTAATTTCTTTTTACCTTTTTTTAATATTGGATCCAAGTCCTGGTTTTAGGACAAAAGCTGCATCTATACTTACCAGTTACCATGATTTTATGAAATGCATGTTTTTTTTCTTGGAGTTCTCTTGTGGACGCAAATAGTGTTTGAAAGGTTAAGTTAAAGGTGCATATTTAAATTGAGTTGATATTGACCATACCAAGGTATCCCAATCGATAAATATTCATAATCTGATCCGCATTGAAATTTTTACACTGAACTAAAAACAGAGATTAATACAGAGTCCAACTGAACCAAGTTATGGAATAAGCTGAAATTCTGAAAATTAAACCGAACTGTATCATTCCAATTTCCAAATGTTATTCTCATTGGTTTACTTTTGATCGGATCGGTTAAGTATGGTTAGATTATTATTCCCCACTTAATTATGATTATTAATAGCTTTCTAGTTAGTAGTTACCATATAAGGAAGCTGTTCCATTAATTCCAGTTCCAGCGCCTAGACTTGGGACTTACGATTATTCGAATCGGTTAGTTTGGTTATCGGTTAACCGATAAATATTAGAGAGATAAAAACAAAAAACAACCGCATTCGAGTAATCAAAACATTTCGTAAGTTTATATAACTTTTATTCATAGTAAAATGGATTCATCTTTGGAGGATATTAAACATCCTCTAACCAATATCAAATCTAATACAAAATTGGAGTATATATATAAACAAAATCAAACTAACGCAAACGGGAAGAAACAAACTCACATCAATCTTCAGAGTGAGAAAAGCATATTCTCTTGGTCTTCTTGATCTTCTTCTCGGGAAAAACAAAAAGAACTCTCCGGTCGCCATGGATCCCGGCGATCCAACTCCGATTATCATTATCATTGAAAAGATCATAACTTTAGAACCAGAGAAGGCTTCCATAATCATTGGCTATTTTATGTTCCAAGAAATGGAACAGACAGAGTTGCTTCGATTGGCTTTTGGCCCTAACTCTCTCATACAAGAATTCTGTCGAAAAGCTAAATCATCCGAATTATCCGATTGGGGTTATCTTCCGTCGAAAGGTTCCTCATTAAACCCTAATGCGAGACCCTTCAATACCAATGACCAGTCATTGTCTCAGTCTTCCCAAAGAAATCAGAACTTGTCAAGAAACCCAGATATCCCTTTGTCTCCTTCCTTAATCAGAGATAACCCTAACTCCAATTCTAGTCTCTTTCATGGCGGTTCGTCGCAATTTCCGTTCCCCCACAACAAGAATCCATTCGACAATTTGCACAAGAGGAGTTTCTCAGAAAAAGATGCTTTTCTTGGATCAGAGCAACAAAGAATGATTGCGGCTCGTGGCTCTCCAATGTCGAACATGTAAGATTGCGATTTTTGTTGCCTTTCTCTTGATATGTTTAGTTACTGGTAAGTAACGAAAGACACAGACTTTACAAAACAAGTGTAGTAGTATTTTTGCTTGAGGCCAGTTTTAGTTAACTTTGGTGTTGGTTTGTTCTGTTGTTTCTGTATCAAGAAGAAGTTTTGAGATCTGGGGCTTGGTTTTGCTTATGGTGATTGTTCTTTTAGACAAGGATCGGGACAATTTGGAGTAGAAGGTGCTTATGTGTCCCCGAGTGAGAATACAGCTCAGCCTCAGCAACAAAGAGTGATTGCGGCTAGTGGCTCTCCAATGTCGAACATGTAAGATTGCGATTTTTGTTGCTTTCTCTTGATATGTTTAGTAAATAGTAAGTAACGAAAGACAGAGACTTTACAAAACAAGTGTTAGTAGTGTTTTAGCTTGAGGCCAGTTTTAGTTAAGTTTGGTGTTGGTTTGTTCTGTTGTTTCTGTATCAAGAAGAAGTTTTGAGCTCTGGGGCTTGGTTTTGCTTGGATTCGCTTTCTCATTATAGTGTGGTGAAACAATAGCAGGGGCCAGCAGCAGCAACTAGACCAGCAGTTGGAAGGAGGGAACAATACACCTTCTTCAAGTCCTTCTGGTTTGGGACTCAAGAAAAACTATATGATTGTCGCTTTGGTTAGTTTCAATTTGTTAAAAGAGACTTCAGAACTAACTCGTCATTCTCTTTTCGTTACCAGGACCGATGATGCTTTCAAACGAGACACAGGGGAATAAATCTATTCACGATCACCAGCATTTTCCTATTGCTTCTGTCATTCATTTCCCCTCTCTAGGCACGAAAGGTTGTTGTTGTTGTTGCTGTGCTCTCTACGTTCGAGCTCTTTTGTTTCTTTGGTCGTTATTCATTCTTTTCTTCTCTTGTTTTCCTTCGGTCAGGCCATATTGATAGTGGGAAGAGACATGAACGGCAAATAGTAGCCATCAACAAAGAACGTGGTCACAGTAACGTTTTCTACGAAGGGTAAAATGAGCGATAAGAATCAAGGCTTTAAAGTCTTTTTTTTTTTTTAACCGAAATAGGCTACTTAAGTTCTTACATACAGTTTATTTATCATTTGTCAAGGCAAGAGACTAGTCTGGAGAATACTCTTCCTGATAGCTTGATTGGTAGCGAAACCCGCCAAACGGAGTCTGATACCGAACAAAATAAGGAAGCCTCATCAGATCAATCAGCCTAGCATGGGTATGTTCAAAATCTCCCTAAACCAGATTTTTATCTCATAATAGTCATCAACAACATTGACCCAAAAAATTTCAGGCTGACTATAGGCAAAAAGAAACAAGTGTATAAGTGAAAGGTGAGAAATTTTCGACCATGAAACAACCCGAAACTCCTTTTACAAATCGTTACTTTTTTTGTATTCTAATTCCATCTTGTTTTGTGTTTGTTACATCTTTTTGATTTGCAGAAAAGAAGGAAGTTGGAGAGAAATTGTCAATATATAGAAAAGGCAAAGAAGTCGTACATAACATGGAACACAAAAGAGATCAGTTTTAGGATTATATTTTCATCTACAAATAGGATTTTTACCACTAATCTTCACAACATATGAACAGTTAGATCAACACAGTAACTGAAACTCATAAATAGGTTTCTTTTGGTAATTTCTTTTTACCTTGTTTTAATATCGGATCCAAGTCCTGGTTTTTGGATAAAGGCTACATGACATCTGTTACCATGACTATATAAAATCCATTTGTGTTTTCTTGGAGCTCTCTTGTTGACAAAGGGTACGCAAAAAGCGTCCAAAAGTAGTCCAACTTAACAAGTTATCGAGTAAGCCGAAACTTTAATTTTGATCGGATCGGATCGGATAAGCATGGTTAGATTAGTGTCAATGGGGTGAAACCAGAATCTATTGTATTTAATTATTAATGTCTTTCTAGTTACCATATAAGGAAGCTGTTCCACTCCAGCGCCAGTATCTCTCTCTCTCTCTATCTGCATTCTGCAACATAGTTTTTGATTTGACTTTCAAATTTTAAATGTTAAAAAGAACAAACTTGTCCATTAAATCTAGGGTCTCGAAAAAAAATCAAAAAGCTTTCTTTTTTGTGCTGTCTTCTTCTTCTCCTTGATGGATTCAAGTACCCAAAAAGAGAAAGAAGGTAACTTGATGAAAACCCATTTTCTAAAACCCTATGTAACCTCCATTGATGGTGCTGTCGCTGAGCTTCCTTATCACCGTTTCTGTGTTTCTTCATCAGACCTAAAGGAGTCATTTTCTAGGATTTCTTTCAATGGGTTTTGGTTTGCACATCGTAATTTCAAATCATGGGCTAAAAAAATGGAAGCTTTGCACGAACCCACTTGGAGAAAAGCTGGGATTTTTGAGGCAATCAAGGCATCGACATACAGAATCCCTAAGAATCAGTCTTTGATTCAAGCTCTTGTTGAGAAATGGTGTCCTGAAACCAAATCATTCGTCTTCCCTTGGGGTGAAGCAACGGTAACGCTCGAGGATGTAATGGTGCTTTTAGGGTTTTCTGTTTTGGGTTCTCCTGTTTTTGCCCCTTTAGAAAGCTCAGAGATGGGAGATTCCGTAGAGAAATTGGAAAAAGCAAGATTTGAGAATAGAGGCCAAGATAAACGAGTGAGACAAGGACTATGGATTTCGAGCTTCTTGGGTAGAGGTGATCAACTGGAGCATGAAGCTTTTCTTGCAATGTGGCTTTCGTATTTTGTTTTTCCGGATATGTCTCGTCGTTCTATTTCGAGAAATGTTTTACCTATCGCTGTTCGTTTAGCTAGGGGGAAAAGGATTGCTCTTGCTCCTGTTGTTCTAGCAAGACTATACAGAGATTTGGGTCAAATTCAAGCTTTTGCTAGAGAAAAGTCCACTCAAAATGTTACTCTGAAATCACTGTTTAAGTTAGTCCAAGTATGGACATGGGAGAGATTCAAGAATATCAGTCCAAAAGCTAGAGAGATACCAAATGGTGAACCTAGATTAGCTCGGTGGGACTATCTGCCTCAAACATCTGAGAATGTGAGATTGAATCTTGATGATTTTGATTGGCGTCCTTACACTAAGCCTTTAAGGAATTGGAACCCCCCTCGGTTTTACCCTGAAGAAGCTATGTGGTTGACTGTTGATGATGAATTTGTTTCGTTTGCTCGATGTATGAGAGTTTCTCAGCTTGTGGGGATTGGTATTGTGGAGGATTATTATCCGAATCGAGTGGCAATGCAGTTTGGGCTGGCTCAAGATCTTCCTGGCTTAATCACTGATCAAAGAAGCTTCACAGAAAAGGAGGCATGGGATGATTACAGTAAGTCTCTTGATGGTTTAAAGCTGTACATGCCTTCTTGTCTTGCTACGACTTCTGTTACTGAAAGATATCAAGACTGGTGGTTGAAATCTATTTCAAAGTTTCTGAATCCATCAGATTCAACTGAAACTTTGAATGCAAGTAATACAATTGATGATGATGATGATGATGTGCTGCCTTTGGGTCAAATGCTTCAGAAGGTGGGAGAGAGCTTTCTTAGGAAAGTCAGAAGATTTAAGACGTGCAGGTTAGTGAAAAATCCGAGATTGAAGGTAAAGAATGACGAGACTGGTGATGGTGGTGCATCAGCTTCAACAATATTACCACTTGGTCAGTTGTTTAAGAAGGAGTTGATGAAGAGAACAAGTGAGCATATGAGAAACAAGGGACACAAGCGAGCTCGTGAGGATGATGAAAGTTCTATGGATCACAAAGATGATGACATTACCATCGCTCAGATGATCAAACCTAGAAGGAATGATAAAAGTGGAAGCAAAGCAAAGAAGAGTATGGTTCAGAGACCATCTAATGAAAACAACCCTTCAGATCCTCTTATTGATTCTAATGGAGGTATTATTGACATTGTTGTGTCACCACCAGAGACAAGGCAAACAAGTAATGATGAGCTTCATGTAAATGGAACCAAGGAAGAAGAGTGTTTGGTCCATGAAGATGGAGAAAAGCAGAGATGCAATGAGAATTTGCGCAGTGAAGCTGACAAGGAAGAAGACATTGATGGAAGATTGAAACAGAGAAAGCTTGCAATTGAGGAGATGGCACTAAAGCTCGAGGCACGTATTATGAAGGTGGAGGAGACTTTGGCAATGATTAGAAAATGGAAAACCAAAACGAAAGTTTCTGCTTAACTAATTATGTCTTTAAGTCTTAACTATCTGATCTGACACTTTTCAAAAGGATCTATNGTCTTTAAGTCTTAACTATCTGATCTGACACTTTTCAAAAGGATCTATTATCTCATGGGAAACAAGCACAACAATGTTATTAGTGTTGGTGTAATTTCGTTTGGTTTGGATGGACCGTTTTAATTTATGGTTTTGGTTCGATTGAATTATTTTGGTTTTTATTGGTTTAATCATACATGTCCTGACTAAAACAAAAACGGTGAAGCAAATCATTGAGATCAAGATCCGTCCTTTTTATGTGTTCGTCTAAAAAACACCAAAAAGGTTTCAAATTTATTTGAAATTTGGTGAAACACTGATAAGGGTTATGTCAATTTAGAAAGAAACAAGAAGATATGGTGAAGAAGCACAAGTACGGGAAGGTAGTGTTGGTTTCGTGCATAGCGCTTCTAGTTACCGGACTCATTGCCGACTTTCTCTGGGCTACTTCTCATCGATTCTCCTCCACCGTGATCTCCGCCGGATTATCTCTACCCTCCTCTGTTACCACCGTAATCGTTTCCGACCAGGTGAATTGTGATCTCTTGTTGATGTAATTAGATCTCGACATCTGAAATTAGCTTCAAAAAGATGAATTTTACTTCAATCTTATACCTAATTTCAATTGTTTGTATCATTATGAGTGTTGAAGTTACTCTATTTTGCTGTTTTTAGGAGAAAGATACAAAGAAGAAGAGTGTGAAGGAAAGGAAACTATCTAACACATTTCAAGATTTGCCTGCTCCTGAATTGAAATGGGAGAAGATGGCAGCTTCACCTGTACCTCGTTTAGATGGAGCTGCTATTCAGATTAGGGATCTTCTATATGTATTTGCTGGTTATGGAACCATTAATCTTGTGCATTCTCATGTTGATATCTACAATTTCACGGATAACTCGTGGGGAGGAAGATTCGATATGCCTAAAGATATGGCGCATTCTCATTTAGGGATGGTGACTGATGGGCGATACATTTATATAGTTACTGGTCAGTTTGGTCCGCAGTGCAGAGGTCCTACATCTAAAACATTTGTGCTTGATACCAATACAAATACATGGAAGGACTTTGTTCCTTTACCAGTTCCTAGGTACTGTGAAACTAGTAGATATAACTTGGAAATGTCAGTTGTCTTGTTCACGTTTCGCTACTGGTCAGTGTTGAGAAAAATGATTAACGAGTTTAACATTCAGGTATGCACCGGCTACTCAGCTTTGGAGAGGAAGACTCCATGTGATGGGAGGAAGCAAAGAGAACCGATTTACTCCAGGACTTGAACATTGGAGCATTGCAGTGAAAGATGGCAAACCTTTGGAAAAAGAGTGGAGAAGTGAAATCCCAATCCCTCGTGGAGGACCTCACAGGTTATTATTTTACAATTATCTCTTGACAAGCTATTGTGGGTAAAACATTCGACGAAATAAATGTCTTAAACCATCTTGTTTTGTGTGCCGTTGTAGGGCATGTGTAGTAGTTGATGACCGATTATTTGTAATTGGTGGTCAAGAAGGTGATTTCATGGCTAAACCTGGTTCCCCCATCTTTAAATGCTCACGCCGTATGGAGGTATTGGATTAATTAGACAAGCAAATCAAGCTATTATTCTGTTAATTAAGTTCTCTTTCATGAGTTCTTAAACTTTCTTCAGGTGGTATTCAGTGATGTCTACATGTTAGATGAGGAAATGAAATGGAAAGTTATGCCGCCGATGCCAAAACCGGATTCCCATATTGAATTTGCTTGGAAAGTCGTTAATAACTCCATTGTAATAGTTGGAGGAACAACAGAGAAGCATCCTGAAACCAAAAAGATGGTTCTCGTCGGTGAAATCTTCCAGTTCAACTTAAATACACTGGTAAAATCCTAAAGCCTTCAGGCTCAAACCTGTCCAAGATTCTTGTGTGACTAATGATGTTACTTTTTGCTGCAGAAATGGTATGTGATTGGGAAATTACCATACCGTGTGAAAACAACGCTGGTTGGGTATTGGGACGGACAGTTATACTTCACCTCAGGGCAAAGAGACAAAGGTCCAGATGATCCCGCCCCAAGGAAGGTGATTGCAGAGATGTGGAGAACCAAACTGAAACTCAGCCCATGAGGCAAGCAAATATATCTTTGATAGAACATCATTGTGTAGTGCTAAAAATCACAATATTCTACATTCCTTGAGCCTAATTCAAACAAGTCCTTACATTACATATTTACATCCCCTGTCATGGCAATTTGTATATTGTAAACTGAATCAGAATCTATAAGAAAATTCCAGTTTCAACACATCTTTATGTGTTCCTCTGTAATCAGAGAATTGGTCATGATGGATTCCATTTATACAAAACCTGCTATTTTACAAAAGAAAGGAACCACCACTATTACATGCTTTTTCCAGGTCTTTGTTGATTGTCTATGTCAGAGACAATAACAAGCTCTACCATGAAAAGCTCTCCGTCAAACCTTAAACCAGACGATGCTGCAGGCTGAAGAAGATCATCAACCATTCCACCAAACACATATACAAATCTCCCTGAACGATCAGTGCAGGCACGGTGAAAAGACCGACTTTTTGGTCCATATGAGATTCGATCAAGCTTTTTCCACACTGATGATCCGTTTAAACTAACTCCTTGTGGTTGCAAACCGGAAGAAGGAATGGTTTTAACATTCAACACCCAGAAATCATCTTTCCTATGCCTATAAGAATCTTCACCTCCATAAATCAAGATCCGACCTCCCAATACAAGAGTCGCCGAGTGACCAACCCGAGGCAACGATGCATATTCGGGAACATCCCGGAAATCGTAGAAGATCTGTATCCATTTTTCTTCACATTGTTCCTGAATATCCAATATCCAAACATCATCAAGCACATCATATCCTAATCCTCTGCCTCCAAACAGAACCACTTGGTTCTCTCTAATGCAGGTCAAAGTATGTCCTGAGCGCGGTGGCGGTGATTGTGGAGACTCCACCATGTGCCATGTCCCAGAGGTGAAATCTTCAGAAAGTTCTAGAATCCATGTATCTCCAAGTCTGACTCCGTTCAGCCCAATTCCTCCATGTACAACCATCTTCTTCTCTGCAATACAACAGGCGGAGTGAGCACCACGAGGAGGAGGACAAGGGCGCGGCAAAGGTCCAACATTGAGGAGTTTCCAAGAGAGTCTCTCGTGGCAAGAGACTTGACCAATCCATGTATCGTTTAGTCTCTCTCCACGGTCGTTTATTCCTCCAAATAAGAGTAGATACTCGCCTATAACGATGCAGGTGTGTCCAAATCTCCCACTTGGAGTCCCTGATTCGACTTTCTTCCATTTCAATATCTTTTGATTGCTCTTATCAACATATGATGTCCATGTATCATCAAGATGGCGTCCTGAAAAGAAAAAACAAAGCAATATATACAAAGATCTCAAGTTGAATGAAGCAATTCCCTAATAATCCAACTACCATCATTGTCGTGTGCCTAACACACTCATCAAGCAAATTAAAAAGTAACCGAAAACTCGACTTGATCACATCGAAAATCGATCTGCTTTCAACAAGTTAAGAATTCAGAAAGATGATTTTAGCTAAAGCAAAGCTAACCTCCTTGACAACCACCACCAAAGAGAACAAGATGATCATTAACAAAGTTGAGAGAATGAGAAGCTCTAGGGATCGGAAACGAAGAAGATTCCACATCATCATCATCTGGGTCTGAGATCTTGTGACAGCAAACAGAATCCATCTTGTAAACTCGCTTAAACATCATCATCCACGAAACCCCATCTCGTAAAGATGACAACTTTAACGCATCCACAGACTGTAACCCCCATTCTCGTTCACACAGAGATTCCCAGAGACTATCGGAACAAGCCAGAGACTTGTATCTCTTGCAGGTCATTGAGAAAGAGAGGATTGAATCTACGGGAAGTAGAAGCAAGATGGTTAAGAGATGGTCATCTGGTAAACTGATTATAGGGCTAGACCAGGACTGAGAAGTAGACGGCGGAGATGAGTTTCTGGTAGATTCCGCCGCCATGGAGATTGAAATCGGAAGAAGGGTTTTGATTCTTGGTGAGAATTATTGAGAATGATGATGATTTGTTGTTTCGGCACTGTCTCCGTTAGTATACGGTAAAAAATAAAAATCCTTCCTTTTTTGTTTTTTTCCTTTCCTTCTTTAGATAAAAATTGCCCGCACAATTTTCAAACTTTTCGAAACTTCTAAAAATTTCATGAGAATCTCCTTTTTCGACCCCAATATTTCAACAAATTGCACCATTCTCACCTATCGCAAAATTTAAACTTTAAAAAAAAGCTTGGTTAAGATATTTATGAGAATTTCTGTTTTTGAAACTTGGAAACACCCCGATATTTTTGAGAATCTCCTATTCTAGACCTATATACCAGTAAATTACATATTCCTCCCAGTATCACAAATTTCAAACGTTTTAGAACACTTTATAATTNCTTGCCTTAGGTGTGTCACAAATCACAAAACTTTTTGAAACTCGGAAACACCCCGATATTTTTGAGAATCTCCTATTCTAGACCTATATACCAGTATCACAAATTTCAAACGTTTTAGAACACTTTATAATTGTCGCAATATGATTATAACCTCCGTTTGCATTTTCTCCTAGTGATGACTAATGATGATAGTACATTTTTTTCCCATTCATAACAATCTTCTTATCACAATTTATTAAATTGTCTAGATTCCATTTAATCAATGAGAAAGCTAAATTGACCCAACAGATTTTACATGCTGCTGCTCTCTTCATCAAAGCTTTGTGTCATTTCCACAAATCCATCAAAACTTTGGGTCATTTCTGCAAATTCTGCAACTTGCCTTTCTCTATCACTTTCCACAGTGCAGATTTGGCTTCTTCTAAAGTCTCAACACCATGAATTTCCTCAAAGGCTAGCCTTTGTATGTTAAACTGCACAAATAACAAATTGAATACACATACAGAAACTGAGAGAGAGCTTTTTGTTGCAGAATCAATTGTAGAAATGTTCTTAATTTGTTACATATATTATTACCTGAGCACCTTGTCGAACCCTTATATCGATCCCTTTGCTATCTATAGAGATTATAGCAGCATCATCTACTTCAGCTTCAGTAGACAATAGCTCTCTAAGTGGCTTTGAGAAGATTGCATTTAGTTCCTATCACAATTAGAATGACTTAAAACTCCACTGTAAATCACTGAGCAGACTCAAATCATTTAAAGGGTTTAAGAAGAAAACTTACCTTTAGATTTTGTTCACCTCCATCAACAGCTATCTTATCTGGCTGAATAGCCTCGTACTCATTGACATTGATCCATGCAACAGTGCCAAAACCTCCAATGAAATATATATCACTGAGAACAAACCGAGATTGTTATTATATTCTGATATTTATTCACTATGGAGTAGCTAAAATTGAATAAGAACACAAACAACCTTATGTTTTGCATTCTAAAATAGTGAAAGTTCCCCCATTGTTGGGAAGCTCCTTGATGATGCTTAGCTACATACTGCTTATGCGCCCATTCCTGGAAATCCAGAACAAGAGAAATTATGAACCAGTACTGGATATAACGGTGTTATGCAGGTTACATGAATTACTCAACCCGTGCGGTTAAATAGAGATACTTACTTGCTGATCTTCTGGCAATGGGTAGACATCGCCGAATAATGTTACTCTTGCATTTGATAAGCAACTCCATCCAGGTATCTGAACAAACCAAATCAACAGTCAGAGATCAAAAAAGGGAATAAACACCAATCTGTTTGTATAGTTTTAGACTTTTAGCACGATCGAAAATGTTTACCTGAACAACAAGGGTGCATCTAGGTTCAGCCAAGATATTCCGAGTATGAATAGCCAATGGTGAAAATGAAAAGATAGGGTCTGGAAACAACAAAATAGGAAAGTGAAATCCGCAGTCAAACACGTAAACTAAACATACAAAGAGACACAGTCAAGGGAAAGACTTACGCCCCATCGGATCAGGTGCAAAATCTACCAAAGATCCAAACGGATACCCTTCTCTGCGATGGTGCATTTTAGACATCACTGTGCATAGATGAGCAAACCTGGCCTTGGAACCATAACAGTAACACCAATAACCAAACAGATACAAGAAATTCAATAAAAGGTAACAAATTGAAATGATCTTTCTACCTGCTCCATTAAGTTCCTAACAGCTAAAGCTGGTCGAGGTAAACCATGAGCAGAGGTTGCGCTTTGAACACCACCAGAAATGGGAGTCCTAAAGAGCCCAGCTCGAGTTCCTCCACCATGAGGAACAGCAAGAGATGTCTCCACATCGATTATATTATCACTATTCTTTTCACCACTTACATTACTTCCAAACTTCTCCTTCACAAACACAAATGAACCAGATCAATCTTATGCAGAAATTCAAGTTTTTGCAACAATCAAAAAGCTCGATACTTTACAAACCACAAAACTAGTGTCTTTTACTGAAATCAACATACAAAAAGACAAAATCCAATCATCAAATTCGCAGGTCTTCAGAGCAACTTAAATTACCTGAGACAAAGTGAAAATATCCGCAGGTAACAAACCAAACCCATTCTTATCTTCGCTTTCACTTGATGCCTCCTCGTTGTGAAACAGAGCATGTAGAGGAAGAAGCCGTTGATTCGATCCCTCCCTGAGCCTCAGTTTAGTGATTCGCTTGGCTGGTGAATTGCAGAGCCAACAAGAAGACGAAGATAGAGCTGGTGGATTCGGGTTGAAGATAGCCTTCGTGTTTGGTAATTTCGAAACGGATACTGAAGTGAAGATAGCAGCATCCATGGTAGAGAAGAAACAAAGATCGCTTGAAAAATCTCAACTTTTTTAGATTCCTCTTGCTTAAAAATTAAAATGATGATTTTTAATTGGCTTGAACATTCAGTTTTCCGGTTTGGTTCGATTCGGTTTGAGAAATCTGGGTACATTACTAATGGTTGGAATTTAAACCGAATTTGGTTCGGTTCGTTGATCATGGCCTTATGGGCATGGCACCTACTCTACTTTTAAATTAAAACAAAGTTTTAAGAAGGTATTTAAACATAATAATGTCAAACAGAAGAAAACATCAATAATCCAACATCACAAAGAGATAGAGACACAAAACGATAACAAACTAAACGAAAGGATTGTTTCTTGAAATGGATAAATCTTAAGGGAGTAGGTAACTGAGACTCAGAGCATGCAATCAGTTCTTGCCGGAAGCCTCCTGAAGAAGTTGAGTGGAACTGATGGGAGCCTGTACCTGAGCCTCGGATGTCTAAGCACATACAAGCCAATGAGCAAAGCCACAACCTGAAATGGAGTAACATATAGAACCACTGCAGCTATCAAACAGAACAGGACAAAGAGAGCAGTGGCACGCGGGTCACGCCAGCTTAGCAACGACTGGAATCTTTCTCCTTGAGTTGCAAGATCACCAACAACCGTCTGAATCCTACCAGCAATGCTCCTGAGTCTGTCATATCTCATCCTCACGATGTCTGATTGTCTGGAAGTAGGGAAAGTGTCAAACTCCTCGTCGAGCTCATCAGGGTGTGCTGAGTCAGCGTGTGAGAGACGTGTGTCCATGTGAGGAGGATGTCTCGGCCTCCAACGATAGTACCAAACTCCAATCAAGAAGAGGTAGAGGAAAATGGTGGGCAAGATGAGCTCAGGATAGATAACAAGGATGATGAACAAGATGTGGATTAGAACCGTTGTTATCGGGTTCTTCCATAAGCAGATCTGTTCAAACCATTTCCCAACCGCGATTACCCCGCTCATAACTCCCATTATCCTGAAGAAATTCGCCTTGCTTCTACGCATACTCCACATGTGAGATCCTACATCAAGCATATACTCAACAACTTCTTTCCTCAAAGGTGGCTCTGCTCGTGTTAGCCTTGTCGAAACAATCTGAGTCGCTTGATGCCTCAAGTTATCAAGCTGGCTAACCGTGAGAGGATGGAGGTAATGCATTTTCGGTAAGAGAGGTAGAGAATACATATACATCATGTTGAGCAATGAAGAGCAAGTAAACCTCACAGCTAAGTGAATCTCTCCCATTTTCTTGACTCCATTAGGATGTAGCACCAACAGAGGATATGAATGTGTGTAAACTCGATCAGCCTCGAGAGTAGAGAGCCTTATCCTCACCTTCCCGATTCTTGAATCTTTTCCTCCTCCGTTGTTTTTGTCAGCACCATGTAGATGGCAGTTATCGAACACACCAACAGTAACAACAGTACACGGATCAAAAACCTCCCAAGTATATTGCTCATTCCATCTTGGGGTAAAGCTGTCAATGATTGTCCGAGTTCTGATCCACTTCTGCCCATACTTTGCCACACAATACGCATCTGTGGTTCCCCTACCGTCTTTAGCTTTCATAGGCATTAAACCTGTCGCATTCAAGACCCCTAGCTCAAGCACACCGATGTTAGGCTTCCATAGTTGCTTTGCAGTTGGTCTAAGGTCACTACTGTAATGTGTAGATTCATCAAGCACATGATACCCTCCTTCCAAACAAATCCTCATGTGAATCTTGCTGGCGAATTTGATCTCTTTCTTCTCTCCTCCTTCCAGTATAACATGCTTCTCGAGGTTAAACCACCTGCTGTTCACGGGTCTATGGTCAAACCTTTTGTCCAAATACTGCAACGGAATCGCACATCTCCCCATGACTTCATCTTTATTCGGTGCAACTCTATCTTCCACACTTAGAATCAAAGGCTCCTCAAACGGCTCAGCTACAACAAACATCAAATCCTCATTCCACATTGGATTAATGCTCCTGCTTTGTGACACTCTAGTCCTCAGTGCCTGATTTCCCATTATCACTTTCACAAACACTTCAGGATATCTCCCTTTATCGCTCGGTAACAAATCCTGAGCTTCAATAACATTCACCCTAAGATACCAAAGCTTAGGAGAGAGATAAACCTTAGACCTGATGTTAGCTAAAGCATCAGTTCCACTAACTGTTGCAGCATCAGAGTGCCAAGCTTCAGGGAAAGCTTCATCAGCTTGAGTACCATACCAAACAGCTAACATAAGCTCTCCTTTAACTTTCTGGCCTTTCCCATCTTCTAATCTATACCATTGAGGAGCTAAAGGACTATCAGGAGGCACTCTCTTAGGTATCTCATTCAAATCAAACACAACACGACCAATCAAATCATCTTTAACTAAATCTTTATCCTTCACAGTAGCTTCAAGGAAAGAAGCTTGCACCCTATCTTTNGTCAAGGAAAGAAGCTTGTACCCTATCTTTGGAAAAGGCGAAAACTTGGTTCCACTCAGGATTAGATTTCTTCTCGAAATGCCTAGTGGTTCCTCTGTAGTTGCCAAGCTTGACTTCAACGTAAGGGTCACAGCTACCAGTTAAGTCTTTACCTGGTAAATCCTTGGCCTTTACGACACGGACATAGAGATACTGCATTTGCTCAACGAGGTCATAAGTGGTGGTGAGCTTATCTCCGGTGACTTTGCCTCCACCGAGATGAGGTTTAGTCTCCTTCAAGGAGAAATCTTCAGGAGGTGGTCTCTGCATCTTTGTAAACTAAGCAAAAATTAGAACTTTTTCAGTGAATGGGTTTCAAAAACACTAGATCTATAAGTTAGATCTTCAAAACAACAACCCCCAGAAAACGATTTACACCAAAATCTGAGAATCCCTTTAACATAAAACCCCAAAAAAAAGAAAGAAGTAAAAAAAAAAGAAGCCTTTCTTCTTCCTCGTAAAATCAGAAGATAAGCATTGAGAGACTTTTTAGAAAAAAGAGAAAGAGGACTGTCATGAATGAGAGAAAACAAAACACATTGAAGTAGTGAGAGATTGAGAGAAGTGAAGGTTTTCTTGTCTTCTTCTTCCTTTTGCTTTTATTTCTTTTTTTCTTTGTATTTTTGATTTTAAATTCAAAATGATTTTCTGAGTTGGCAAAACCACCAATAATGTAATGATTTTAAGTGAAAAACATTTTCTTCATAAAATCATAGTGTAAACATCATGAAATTTTTGATTTGGAAAAGGACTAGACAATGAATTTATTACTTTCTTATTGTCTCTTTTTTTAAAGGACTAAAATCAAATAACTTTTTAGTACATTAATTATTTAAATTTTTTTGGAAACATAAAATTTACAATTACTGTAAAATACTAATTTTTTTATATAATCTATTTAAATTTATATAAACGGCGTCGTTTCTCGTTTACAATTACTGTGAGACATATGTGTCTATGAGTTAAATGGTAAACGAGAAACGACGCCGTNCGCCGGAAAGGTTATTTCGGCGGATGGAGTTCTCTTCCTCCAAACGTCCGGCGACGGAAGATGTACAGTTCCGTCTTCTATGTCCGGCTTCAAGGACTGGAGCAATAATCGGAAAAGGTGGCTCTGTAATTCGCCACCTCCAATCTGTAACCGGTTCCAAAATCCGCGTCATCGATGATATTCCTGTTCCTTCCGAAGAGCGTGTAGTGTTGATAATCGCACCAATCGGAAGAAAAGATCAATCGAAGAAGGGCGAGTCAAATGCGTGTGATTTGGAACAACCTAGCTCGGAGGAGACGAAGCAAGAGAAAGGGAGTGAGTGTGCGGGGACGAGTGGTGGAGATGACGAGGAAGCGCCGTCCTCTGCACAGATGGCTTTGGTTAGGGTTTTGGAGAGGATAGTGTTTGGTGATGATGCTGCTTCTGTTGATGGTGTTGAATTGGGTAAAGGTGAGAGTGAAGGTTTATGTAGGATGATTGTTAGAGGTAATCAAGTTGATTTCTTGATGAGTAAAGGAGGGAGGATGATTCAGAAGATTAGAGAAGATAGTGGAGCTATTGTTAGGATTGCATCCACTGATCAGATTCCTCCTTGTGCTTTCCCTGGAGATGTTGTGATTCAGGTTTGATATACCTTGTACATTTGTGGCAATTCAATTTAAGTTTTTTTTTGTGGCTGATTTAGTATGTTTTTGTGTTAAGATAACTGGAAAGTTCTCGACTGTGAAGAAGGCGCTTTTGCTGATCACTAACTGTCTTCAAGAGAGTGGTGCACCTCCAACTTGGGACGAGAGTCCGTTTCCACAGCCTGGTTATCTGCCTGAGTATCATTCTATGGACTATCCTCAATGGGATCATCCTCCTGTTCCAATGCCTGAAGATGTTGGACCTTTTAATAGACCGGTTGTTGAAGAGGAGGTCGCATTCAGGCTGTTATGCCCGGCTGATAAAGTTGGAAGCTTGATTGGGAAAGGTGGAGCTGTGGTTCGAGGTCTGCAAAACGAAACTGGTGCATCAATCAAGGTTTCGGATCCGACTCATGATTCAGAGGAGCGGATTATTGTGATATCGGCACGAGAGGTATGATGATTCGATCCAAAGAATGATTTATGTATGTCATAGAAGGCTTCGTCTCATCGGTTTACATTGTTGTAGAACTTGGAGAGAAGGCACTCTCTTGCTCAAGATGGTGTGATGCGTGTGCATAATAGAATTGTTGAGATTGGATTTGAACCTAGTGCTGCAGTTGTTGCTCGGCTTCTTGTACATTCTCCATATATCGGCCGTCTATTGGGTAAAGGGGGTCATGTAATAAGTGAAATGAGGAGAGCAACTGGTGCTAGCATCCGTGTCTTTGCAAAAGATCAAGCTACAAAGTATGAATCTCAACATGATGAGATTGTACAGGTAAATTAGATATAACATCTAGGCTCGATAAGTTTTTCAATTCAGTAGTTTTCTTGTAATTTGACAACATTTTCTTGCATCGGCAGGTTATTGGCAATTTAAAGACTGTTCAAGATGCTTTGTTTCAAATAACAAGTAGGCTTCGAGAAGCGATGTTTCCTGGAAGACTTCCCTTTCCAGGAATGGGTGGTCCGCCTCCGCCGTTCATGGGTCCATATCCAGAACCGCCTCCTCCATTTGGACCTAGACAATATCCAGGTTCTCCAGATCGTTACCATTCTCCAGTAGGATCATTCCATGGTATTTTATGAATTCCCAATCTATGATCACCAGTTGATAAATCATCCATCAGTTCTTAATAATGTCTACTTATTACATACGATGCAGAGAGACATTGTCATGGTCCTGGATTTGACAGGCCACCTTCCCCAATGTCTTGGACCCCGCAGGTATGTCAAATCAGTGATCATTATTCCTTCTTTCTCTGTCATGTCCTTTTTTTTCTTTTTCTAATTTAACATTTCTCAATTGCCAGCCGATTATCGATGGCCATCCCGGTGGTATGGTTCCTCCTGATGTAAACCATGGGTTTGCTTTGAGAAATGAGCCCATTGGCAGGTATCAATTTCCCTTCGCCTTCTTTGTTCACTTTAAACTAAACGACTTTGGAATGCCAGAAACTATATCGGAGCAAGTTTATCCACTAATTTCATATGATTGCCTTTTGGTTATTGTGTTGGCAGCGAGATTCCACCAATGACAAGTGCACATGTGGAGATTGTGGTTCCTCAAGCGTACTTAGGCCATGTCTATGGTGAGAACTGCAGTAACCTGAATTACATCAAGCAGGTAAGCTGCGGATAATATTTGAGCAGAGGATCGTTTTGAAAGGCTGCATCTCATAACAGTTTGTTAACCAAAACAAACAGGTATCAGGAGCGAATGTGATTGTGCATGATCCAAAGGCAGGGACTACAGAAGGACTGGTGGTTGTCACAGGTACATCGGATCAAGCTCACTTTGCTCAGAGCCTTCTTCATGCTTTCATTCTCTGTGGTCAATCTTGATTGCTCTCATATGCAAAGGTGTTTTAAAATCTTAAAATGATAGTCAAGTAAGAAGCTCTTCTACAAATCTAAAATCATAGGAAACAGTAAAGTACTTCAACTAATTGATGTGGCAAAAACCTTTGTCCATCTGCTCTTTATCTTTTATCGAATTATCGAAACTGATACAACAATGTGCCTCCAACTTTGTTGTATTGTAATATCAAATATCCATTTGGGCAGAAACCGTCTACTAACCCTTAGTCTGATGACCAAACCGCCTCTGGCGTAATGTTATAGTTGGTTTACGCGGATTCCGTGCCACGATCTTAAGTGGATGAGCTTCTGTGTTGAAAACCCACTCATCTAATGAAATAACCGATGAAGGTGAAAAGAGAAGATAGAGATACTTAAGAGTCTCAGCTAAGAAGAAGCTTTGCATCTTGTTGTCTTTAGCACCTGAGTTGACCTGAAAATAAAGAAGGAAACGTTAATAATGATACAAGTTTTTGAAAGACGGAAAATCCCTTTCGAGGAAGGTATCTGATTGATTGATGTCACCCCGGCTCGCATGGACTTCCGGTGATGGGTTTTTGAAAAGAAGAAACTTACATCCTTCAGGCCAACGTATCCAGATTCTACCCGAGAGTTCTTCTCAAATGCTTCAAATATATTCCATCCCCACTCTTGATATGTCTTGTTCCCAGTTAACCGCCAGAGGTAAAACAGTGATTCAACGGTTTCTGGCCTTAAAATGTTCCAAGATGTTCCAACACTCATGTCCTGTGAAACAATCATGTGCTTGTGGATATAACCAAACCAACTAACTAACTTATAAACAGATGCGCAAAATAACCCATTATTTGCCAACCTGCCCTGCAGTGAAGAAATAGTTCTCTCCAGCGAGTTTTGTTGGTGTCGATTGGTAAAAGTTATAACAAGTCCAAGCAAGCTGCAGTAAAGTGGGGGAAACAGCAATAAGCAAACAGCAGAAACTTTACTAAAAGCTCTGAATACATTTGAGATTCTAATGTACCTCTCCAGCGAGTGAAAGAAACTTTTTTTCTTCATCAGGGCCATAACCTGAAGCTCCTAAAGCCAACATTCCAGGAGCAAAGCATGCCAATTCATCCATCTGAATATCAAAGAAACAATGTCAAACCCACAAAGCTCTCAATGTAGAGTCGATGAAATTAGATAGATGTATTTTACCTTGTCGATCAAATTATTTCCGTTCTTCTCACATATATATGTAAATGATGAAGGTGTTGATTTCTTGATCAAGCTTAACAAACCTTTCATTGATTTCTCCCACATATCTCTGATTCATTGCATTAAGACAGACTTAGTCTTTATCATTTTTGCTAATATTGAAATACTTGGGTATGAGGATCGAGCTTTACTTACCTATAGGGTTTCACCTCTGATGTTTTGTTCCCTTGCACCCAAACTTTGAGTAAATACTCATAAAAACTATAAAACCAAAATATTATTAACTGTTACATAGCAAAGTCAAGGTCAGAAGACCCAGCCGACACAAAATGAAATCTGGTGGAAGAAATTACCTATCTCCCATGGCACCAAATGTTGTGGTAGAGTACGATGGATTACCATTATCCGGATTTATATAGATGGGAAGTAAACCATCAGCAGGGAAGTTTTTATTCAGTTCTGTAATAACCTTCTCTACCTGAGAGACACGAGTTAGCAAACATGTCAATCTTGAGCAGCAAATATTTTCTTCAGCATTAAGACAATACTATGAAGATTGATTGCCCCCTTTTCACACTGAATAAGGATATACCCAATATCTATCGAACAAACTAAAACTTTTTATCTTCCATTAGCTGATCTATAAAACCAACACATGCAAGTTACAGAGATAATTTACCTTCTGCTGATACTTTGGGTCCCCTGTCCTCTGGGAAAGGGCGATAAATTCAAGCTGCTCAGTGCCGGAATCTGCAAGGATACTGTCTCCCTAGTACAGCAAAAATATGTAACAATCAGCTAAAACTGACAGACCACATGCACTCAATGAAACATATCTAAATCGGATCACACTTGGTGCCCATTCCAAAGACACACATCATGCGATAGCTAGTGAATAAAATATATTAGCTAAGAAACTATAGTTATCATCATCCCTAAAAGCAACACCTGTTTAAAATCTAAGCCTCGAACAAGAATGATAATTGTTGCATAAAGAGAAACCAAAACATTCTATTTCCGGCAAGTCCAGATCTAAGGTTTTCCACAGGGCTGAAGCATCTAAGAAAGTGGTCAGAACTTGGTTTTAATCAGGAACCTAGGTCAACTAGAGAACAAGAGCACACAGTTGCTGGAGCAAAATGGCCATAAACTCAAGAAACGCATAAGATTTGCATCCAGTGTTAAAGGCTTTGTAAACATATACATGAATAATTAATGTCAGGCATCCAATGTTAAAGGCATTGACAACTTTTACATGAATAATTAATGTCTTGTTTCCAAGATTACACAGTGCAACAGACAGAGCATTCAGTAATCTAAGACTTACCCCCGCCGCCCAAGAAGGATTGTGAGCACTTCCAGTTCTCAAGTTGATAATATTGTAAGGTATACCC
>OVAQ01001061.1:0-20941 GCA_900406345.1 Erysimum cheiri | reverse complement strand
AAAGCTAGGGTTAGATGAGACGGATAATAAAGTCGTTATAAGGGTGGGAGTCTTTAACAAATGGAGTAAAGTTTATGAAGATTTTATACAGTTGTACAAATACAAGGGTCTGTTTTGCAATTTTTCCAAAAATACTCGCCCAAAATTAGGGTTTTACAATTTCTCTTCTACATTGTCGCAGCTCCTCCCAGTCGACTGAGAATCCTGTGCTCTACAACTACAACCATGTCAGGCGAAGATCAGAGTGACCATATGAACGAGGAAGAAGAGTTCTTTACACCACAAATTAAAAATAAGAAGCAAAAGAAAAGGAAAGAGACCGCAACCGAAACAGAGAATCATGACGAAGGCAAAACAATCACCGTCAAAGTCAAACAAATCTACGAGAGACCCGATCGAATCTCTCCGATTGTCGCGTATTTCTCAACAGGATACAATCCTTGTGCGCTACATCCAGAAACCGGCGAGAAACAAACTCCGAAGGTTACGGTTTATAGGCATAAGGATGAGTCGAAGAAGAGGCTTAAGGTAGTGGTAAGCCCGCCAGGCGCAAACGTTGAGTTCGTAGGAACGAATTACACCGGCGAGCAAGCAGCTATGCAGACTACTACGAATATGTTAGGTGTTTTTAATAGAGAGACTAAGACATTGAAGATTCTTCCGATTGCTTGCAATAAGGTTTAATTTCGAAATTCCTTCTGTTACCTTGTTTTGATATTTGGTTTGGATATGATGATTTGCTTCTTTGAGGTTGACAAATTGGTTTGAATTAATGGGAATGTTTTGAGTGTATGCATGGTTATGAATAGAAGACAAATGATTTTTGAGAGTTGAGTTTGGTATTGTGTTAAAGAATCTAGATTTGAAGGTTTTGGGTTTTATTTGCAGATTATCAGATTGGAGCCAGTGATTATAAATCAAGAAGCAAATGAGTCAGAAGCTTCAGGAATTGCCGATTCCACAAAACGTAGCATAGGAGCACAACTATTGGAGACTACCAGAATTTTTGGTACAAAGAAAGCTGCTACTCGGGTATGCCACTTTCTATCTTTGCTTTATTTTCAAATGCGAAACTTGTTTCCTACAGTATCAGTCTTTTTGGTGTCATCGCATATATAAGTTGTGATATTCATAGCATTAGTTTCATTCCTTGCTTGCTTCTCACCAATACCTATATGGGATGCCATACTGAGTTTTGGTTCTGATGATCTTGAGATCCGTTGAGAGGATTATATGTCTAAATGATAACGTGTCTCTCTATGCAGGACAAGAAGAAGCGTGCCTTAAGTATGGGAGATGATGATGCCGAGACCCAGAAAATCGTTGGTGGGAAACTGAATGAGGTAGATGCTAATGCAGCTGCTCTTGAAAGCACCATTTCTACTGTTGCACGCAACGTTCCTCCTTATAATGCCTCTGCGACGACTCCAAAGGAAGCTTATCCGTTAGAAAAGATCATCGAAAAGGGAGAATGGAACTTCCTTGAGGATATTTACCGGCTTCTGCAACAGGAAACATCAGCAGCAACTGACGCTTACCCTGTATTTGTCCGCAACAGATTGTACAAGTTGCGAGATATCGAGGTAACATTTTGATTATTTTCTTGCAAGTATACATATACATGGGAGCATGCGAAATATCATGTTGGCTTGCACCACGTTTGTCGTGTTTGCTATTTGTTTGCTCTAACCAAAGAGATTCTGAACTTGTTTGTAGTTAATTTGATCATCATAGTTTCATCCACAGCTCAGATTTGTTATGCATGGATTTCATTTGGTTCTATATGCAGGACGATACTGAAAAGAAGACGGTTTCTGGTATCTTAACGCTTCTCACCCATTTGGTTAAGTTCAAGGACAAGAGCTCAATGAATGGTTTCGATTCCTCTAAAGACCACAGGTTTCCAAAAATCATCCGTCAGAAATGTCAGAGCTTGTTCGAGGATCCCGAATCAGAGAGGATACCTGTTGACAAGGCCAACCTTCTGATAAGCTACGTCCTTGTGCTTGCCCTTCATGTGGATAATTTCAAGACCGATCCAGAAGACATAGCAAAAGATCTGAGGCTAAGAACATTTGATCTGAGGAAACATTTTGAGAACCTTGGCTGTAAATTCTCGAAGGAGAAGTCAACTTTGGTTGCAACCTTACCGACCCCTCTCAAATTCCCGCATATTAGGAGGAGGAGGAAGACACAAAGGTGATGACGATCTTGGAGAAGATTGTTTTGTTTCTATTTTAGTTATCTGTTCCTTTGGTTTAATGATATTTCTTTGACGCTCTGTGGAGATGTTATCTTTATTAGTATTTAAAGACGTTTCTTTGGTTTTATGACCCAGAAACTGTACCTATATGATGTTTTGGCATTTTAGTAAGTAAACGATTCTAATAATCATCCATGATATTGAACTGAGAGTTAATTTATTGAGATTAACAAAATAATTAAATGGGTTTTATTGTGCCATCCCAGGAAGGACGAGCATTAAGCCAGAAATCCAGTTCGCAATAAAATTGTTGGATTTCCTGATTTTATTTTGAGACAAAATTCTGTCAACTCGATATAAAGAATAGCAAAACACGCAATCTTTAAAGGCCATGCTTAGTGCTAACGGATCAAATCTGGTAGACAATGTTGAGAGCCAGAGAAATTTGAGGTCAGACTCTTATGAGTTTAGCTTTGATGTGTGTGTGTGTGTGTGGATCTGGACTTCAGAGCAACATAGATTCCGGGGTTTCGATGTAGCCCTTGAATGCTTTCAGCCACTCGGCTCCAATGGCACCTGCACAGGAAGATGGCTTATTAGACATTATTCATAATATGATGATGATAATAATGATATAGGAACGGGAGGCGGATTCTGTACCATCTATTACGCGGTGGTCACAGCTTAGTGTTACAGACATGTAAGAAGCGAAGTTGAATTGGTCAGGACCAGTACCGGGAACAACTCTCTTTTCAGCTGTTTCGAGATCCATACACAACAATATACATTAATCAGTTATAGGGGAAGAAACTTCAATGGATAGTGGATGAGTGTGCTAAGGGCTTACCGGATCCGATAGCTAGAATGGCGGCTTGAGGTGGATTGATGACGGCACAGAACTGTTTGATGCCAAAAGGTCCTCCCAAGTTGGAGACTGTGAATGTTCCTCCCTGTCAGAAGAAACAGTTTGAGCTGATTTGCTATCGGAGCAGCATTATTAGGGAGCAGTGACCGAATTCTAATCTAACCTCATAATCTTCTGGCTTCAAGCTGTTTTCTTTTGCTTTTTGAGCCAAGAATCGAACCTCTTCTCCAATTGTGGACAGTCCTTTCTTGTCTGCGTCCTGAAAACAAGCAATTTGATGAACTGAGTTTTTCAGAAATCTCAAGTTTCTCCAGAGAATTGTATTGAGAGCTCCCTCACCTTGACCACCGGAACATACAGCCCATTTTCTGTTTGTACAGCGACGTTGATGTTCACATTGTTAAATCTGTACATAAAAAGGGGGAAATAAGAACCAAGGAACTAGATGATTTGCTTAGTTTTCATGAACCTCTGAAGCAGAAAATGTACTTACTGGCGGATGTATTCGTCTGTCCATGAACTATTGCACTGAGGAACTTTTCGAAGAGCCAGTGCAGCAGCCTGCAATTTCGAATAAGAAAAGGTTTCATAATGAAGAAGAGAGGAAATTTTTATTAGGCTTGCAAAAAAAGAAGTACGATGTACCTTGATAACAAGATCATTTACAGATATCCGTTTCCCGCCAGAAGCCTCTTGAAATGAATTGAGTTGACTCCTAAGACTGCATATAAAAATAGCTATGTCTAGCATCCATAGACCGAATCAACATACATGATCTGAAGCTTAATACTTACCCCATCATTTTGTCAACACATGTATCCACAGTCAAGTAGTAGTGAGGAATAGTTTGCTTTGAGAAGGCCAAACGTGAGGCTGTGACCTGTCAAATTCATACAATTAACAAAACAGAGAGATATAGCATCGAGGTAATCTAGAAATACCACAAGCAATCAAGATATAAGGATATTTGCCTTTCGTATCTGAGTATGAGGGATGTCAACATAGTCCAGAGCTGGAACCTTTGAATCCGTGAACTTGGAAGGCTTGGCAGTAGTTTCTTTACCACCTGAAGCTGTACCATAGGAAGATGTATTTAGACACAGTGATGATGTAAATTCTGTAAAGAGAGGTAAGAACGACAGGGGTAAAATGTAAGAAGAGGGGAACAGCCAAGGAGTTATGATACCTAAGAAATCTTCGACATCAGCCTTCACTATCCGTCCTTCAGGACCTGTGCCTTTGATGCTTGAGAGAGGTACCTAATGTTTTTGAAGGAAAAGAAGGAAAAAATTAAGAGCATGGAGATCAAACAAGTGCTTTTCTAGTATTTTTTTTTTTTTCTGGAAACTAACGCTATTATCTTCAGCCAACTTTCTTGCAAGAGGACTGGCAAAAATACGATCTTCTGAAGGAGCTGAGCTTGGCTTTGTAATCTTGGCTTCAGGAGCACTGGCTGGCTTCTCGACCTTCTCTTCCTTTGCTGGGGAAGGAGCTGGTTTTGCTTCAGGAGCAGCAGGACCAGTATCAGATGAGGGGGTATAATCTTTAAACTTTTGAATATCCTCTTCATCTTCAACTGTGATAGCAATCACCTAGTTGGACAAAAAAGGAACGATTTATATGTGATTCTCCAAATGAAGATAAAGATCTTTGTCAATTTATTGCATTATCTTCAACTCCACGGTGACAAAAGGGAGCGTAGGGCTCATAATCACTACTTTATGAGAACTTCAAAAGCCAAAACTCTCATACCTCACCAACTTGAATTTCTTTTGCCCCATCTTCCTTTACTATCTTGGCGAGATAACCCTCTTCCATGCATTCCATTTCGACAGTTGCTTTATCCTAAAATATATAGATTGAGATTAGTGTTATATTCATGGCATAAGAATAAAAACAAGAAGAGGTTCAATCTATTAACGTTACAGTTTCAACTTCACAAAGCACTTCACCAGGAGCAACTTTATCACCTTCTTTCTTCAGCCACCTGGCAATGTTACCCTGAAGTTTCAACAGATAGCTTTAGTAGAAAGATAAAATAATAAATCTTGTAAATTTTAGTAAGGAGGTACTCGGAGGTCCATACCTCAGTCATTGTTGGCGAAAGAGAAGGCATTCCGATCTCTTGATGAGGAGGAAGATCTGAAACATATTTTTTTAAGTTCTTGGTAAAACAAACCATGTAGGAATGCATACCCACAGTAACAGAAATATGATGGCCGCAAAAGGTACAAAAACCAAGTCAAATGCTAGTTATTCCAGTTACCATTAAAATCCCACTCAGTTGCACAATCTTGTAATGCAGTACACAAAATTTTCATAGTAGAAATTCTGTGGTAAACCCCTTATAGGTTGTTAATCAGCTACATAGCTAGAATAGACAAGGCATGAACCTTTTTTTAAAAATAGTATGAATATGGCAAAAATAAAATCAGAAAATTGATTCTCTACACAAACTATCATTCAGGTCAATGAAGATGTACATAGGAGCAAGCTGGACGTTACAAGAGTTAAAAAATAAACTCTTGATGAAGAACTAACTACCTGAACTGGATGAAAATCCTCTTACTGGTCGCATCTGGGAGCTGACACGCAAGAAAATAAGCTTACAGTTAGGGAAGAATCCATACGGGAAGACAGTAAGCACATCAGCAAATGGATTACATACCTTAGAAATTCTTTAAATATTTTTGGTCCTGCCGTTGTGCTGCTTAGTTTTGAGTTAATTGTTGATATACCACTAGGCAATGGTACCTACATAATGCAGCCAACGACATTACGACCAAAAAAACAGAGAGGATAAATGCTATTAAGCATAGACAAGAAAGGAGACTGAGGAATTACATTGCCAGTACTACATTTTGAAACTCTCTCTACGGGGTAATAATTGAGACGGGCCTTGAAGATATCTGAAGACGGAAAAAAGAAAATGCTGAAGCGAGAAGCATAACATATACTCAAAAGATATTAAGTTCCAATCTCTTAAAGCATAATTATGTTGTTCATGATAAAGAGATGGTGGGGAAAAGGATGTGAATATCAAACTTGTTGACTATACCAGCCCCAAGTACTTGGTTTTGCTTGTCACCGTATCAACTAATAGAAACAACCACACAGCTGGATACATTTGTACATCAAATGACTTAGGGATATCAATGAACTGAAATACCTTCTCTAGCAGTGAGAGAGGGGTGGCCACTGTTGGAGAAGCAGCGGACTGCCACAGCATGGTCACGCCGCAGTAATGCGGAAACATGTTTCAACTGTCAAATTACGAAAAACATCAGAGAATGGTGTTAGAGATGTATTTGAACAAACGACAATTACTCTGGCTGTAAAAGTAGAGTCTTCCTGTACTAACAAATGAACATAAAGGGAAAGCTACAAACATTAACCACAAATCCAGATTACAAAAGGAGGTCACTAAAGCCCTGAATAGCACAGTTTGACAAGATCACGAAACATGATCATCGAAGAAGTAAAACGATCAAAACGGTAGTAAAGCATTAGAAAATGAAAGAAAAAATCGAGCACCTTTTTGGAATGATTGATGATGATACGAGATGCGTAAGTCATTGCAAGCCGATCGGAATTGGCAACTGTGAATGTTTAGATTACAAGCAAGGAAGAGGGAAAACAAAATATGGTGGCAAGTGTTTAGGGTTTTTTCCTCTTGACCTTTGATTTTTCCAGAGTCAGCAAAAATATCAGAGAGATCGATTATTTGACTTTTTAATTTCAATTGCAATTTCGTTTTGTTCTTTGCCACTTCATTCTCTTGAGCTTTTGCGTCTCACCAAAAGACAGCGATCAGGTGCGTTAGTGAGCAGCCGCATCTAATGAACGGCGGAGATTAGTCAAACTCAGGCTAACTTTTATATTTGTCCAACTTTATTAATGGGCCTAATCCTAGGCCCATCTGAAGCTTGATTCTATCTATTATGCTTCAGAATCTATAAATTCCTTTGATTTGCGATTTTGTTCTGCAGAAATAAATGGGAAAGAAACGAATTCGAAAGCAAGAGGAAGAAGAGAAACAACAGGTATCTTCTTCCCCAGTACCATAACTTAGGTGCGACGAAGACTGCAATTTTTGAGTGCCGACATCTATTTGGTACCTTCACACCTTAAGTTGCACTTATTTCAGCTATCCCCAAAAAATTATGAGAATGGTGTTACTCTTATGGCTCAATTTTACTTACACCAATATCCTTAAAGTTATGTCCTATAGGACCTCTTTCCTCGTACTCAGTTGCTCCTAGCTCTCCACAAGCTGAGGCAAATTTTGGCTTATTCCTCCTCATACATTTTGTCGACTCTAAGCAGGATTCGGTTTTCCCCTCTCCAGCATTGTCTGCAATGGCAACAGTTTATAAAGTCGTTAGAGGCTGAAATCAAAGCTGAAGATAGCAACTTGCTCAATTGTGTTTTGACTTCGAATCTTGCCGGTTCTAGCTAGAGACATTATAACAATGGAATAGTGTAGATTTCCAGTCTAGTCTGCTTCATTTGCAGTTATGCTGTACCCAGACAGGTGATTATCTGGCTAACTAACCCCACTTTGTGTCCCAACAAGTTCTCTCTTTTAAAAAAAAAAAAATCAAATCACCCTTCAAAGATTATATAGCATAGAAGCATTTTTGATATCACTTGTAAATGCTTTGGGTTTGTTGGAACAATTACCTAAACATAGAGAGATAAAGTTGTAAATAAAAATAACTCCAGATGATTACTTTGTTGTCGAGTATTCTCCAAATATTCTCTTTGTAATTCGGTGGGTGCTTTGTTACGTCAAAAAACATCAAAGGTTGCAGGAGAAGGGAAGCTTTTGAAAAGAAATAAAAAATAAAAATAGTGAAGAATCTTTTGCTTTTCTAGTCACAAAAAAAATAATGGAGAATTTATTTCCCACTAGATAGATTCTTTATGAATTAAAGTCATTACTATATATTTGCCAAAATTGTTAAAACTGAGTTAAGACACGGAACTAGAGTAGTCGCTAATCCTTGTCCGAGCCAAAAGAGTAAAATGAAAGGGTATATAGGGGTAAAACCGGAAATCCGTAGGAGAAGAACTCCTAAGGAGAAAACCCTAAAGAAGAGTCATGTGAAAAAAAAGAAAAGAGTATAAAAAGAAGGAACGCGTTTTCTCTCTGCCTCTTTCGGATTTTCATCAGTCTCTCTCAATCTTCGCTCTCCTCTCTCTCTCTCTCTCTCTCTCAACGCGGTTCAGATCCGAGTTTGGGAGATTCAAGCTCCCTGAAAAAAGCCCTTTACTTTCGCTTCTACAGCTACCAATCTCTTTCGTCTTTCATCCAGGTTTGCTTCGCTTCCGATTATCTCTACTTTTTTGCCGTTTCCTGTAATCCTCGATGTGACTTTTTTTAGATTCATGATGCTTTTTATTGGGTTTCTTGTTTTCTCCGATAGATTTGGTGAAAGTTTGTATTTTTCGTTGCTTCTAGATCGTGTTTATCTTTACCTGGATTTTTGCTGTGGAAGTACTTTGAATCTCTTGGTGTATTAGATTTTCTAAGCTGATGATGATGACGACTATTTATGTTACCATCTACCCATCTCTAGATTCGTGAATTTCACAGTGATGGGTTTGTTGATTCATGTCTCTCTAGTTTCCCACTAGAATGGGATGGATCCTCTTTAAGCTCAGATTTTCTTGTCTTGGACTGTGTTTGTTTGTCTTAAAGGCTTTTAATTTGGAGAAATAGGTTGAGTGGTGTCTATAATATTAGATAACCATATGTCCCTCTATGCATTTTCTCCGCACATCATCTGAGACAGATATTAATGCTTGTTTTCCTCTCTTGATGGACTTCGAGTTTGGCTATTTTGTCACATGCCTCCTTTGCAATATTATTATCACGAATATCAAATAGATGCCGTCTCTCTTCTTTTGTTCGTTGGTTTCTGTTTTCACTGATTGTGTTTGTTCTGGGTATGTAGTCATGGCGGGATCTGCTCCAGAAGGCACACAGTTTGATGCACGTCAGTTCGACCAGAAGTTGAACGAAGTGTGAGTTTTTTTGTTCTATTTTTCATCACTTTTTCTTTCTAGGGTCACATGTTGTAGTTGCTAATTGTATCGTATGGATACAGCCTTGAGGGTCAAGATGAGTTCTTCACAACTTATGATGAGGTTCACGAGAGCTTTGATGCCATGGGTCTCCAAGAGAACCTTCTCAGGGGTATCTACGCCTATGGTATGTGTAGAAGAACTTGACAAAGCTATCTTTTTGTGATTTACGTCTCACTTTAAAACATCTTCTCATGCGTGCTTCTGTGTTTCTTAGGTTTTGAGAAGCCTTCTGCTATTCAGCAAAGAGGAATTGTCCCTTTTTGCAAAGGTCTTGATGTGATTCAACAGGCCCAGTCTGGTACTGGGAAAACTGCGACTTTCTGCTCTGGCGTCTTGCAGCAGCTAGACTACAACCTTGTCCAGTGCCAGGCTTTGGTTCTTGCTCCAACTAGAGAGCTTGCTCAGCAAATTGAGAAGGTCATGAGAGCCCTTGGAGATTACCTTGGTGTCAAGGTTCATGCCTGTGTTGGTGGAACCAGTGTCCGTGAGGATCAGCGCATTCTCCAAGCTGGTGTCCACGTTGTTGTTGGAACTCCAGGCCGTGTCTTTGACATGTTGAAGAGGCAATCTCTCCGTGCTGACAACATCAAGATGTTTGTTCTTGATGAAGCTGATGAAATGCTCTCCCGTGGTTTCAAGGACCAGGTTTGTTATATTTCCAAGTGTTTCAAATCTATTCCCATTAATCCTTTATGATTCAACACTAATCTCACTTGTTTCTGGGATTTTCAGATCTACGACATATTCCAGCTTCTCCCACCAAAGATCCAAGTGGGTGTGTTCTCAGCAACAATGCCACCCGAAGCTCTTGAGATCACAAGGAAGTTCATGAGCAAGCCAGTGAGAATCTTGGTGAAGCGTGACGAGCTAACCCTTGAAGGTATCAAGCAGTTCTATGTCAACGTCGAGAAAGAAGAGTGGAAGCTTGAGACACTCTGCGATCTGTACGAGACTCTGGCCATCACCCAGAGTGTCATCTTTGTGAACACTAGGCGTAAGGTTGATTGGCTCACGGACAAAATGAGAAGCCGTGACCACACAGTCTCAGCTACTCATGGAGACATGGACCAGAACACCAGAGACATCATCATGAGAGAGTTCAGGTCTGGCTCGTCACGTGTCCTCATCACCACTGACCTGTTGGCTCGTGGTATTGATGTCCAACAAGTCTCTCTGGTTATCAACTTCGATCTCCCAACTCAGCCAGAGAACTACCTCCACCGTATCGGAAGAAGTGGAAGGTTCGGGAGAAAGGGTGTGGCGATCAATTTCGTGACCCGTGATGATGAGAGAATGCTGTTTGATATTCAGAAGTTCTATAACGTGCTTGTTGAAGAGCTGCCTTCAAACGTTGCCGATCTGCTGTGAAGGAGAAAAGAAGTCCGTCCGTTGCCGCTGCCGTACTACTATCACCGGAGAAGAAAGGTTTTCTTGTTTTGCAAGGCACTCTTTGATCTGATTTTGACCCGTCGTCCTCTCTATCTCTCATCACCGATTTACCTTTCTTAATTTTTCTTAGTGTTTTTCTTCTCTCTCCCCTCTACGAACATATCTTATGACAGTTTTATTTTTGTTTAAAATCATATGGAGTATTTATTTCTTCTCTATTTTTCATCTTCGGTTTTGTTGTTTGTCTTTGATTTTTGTATCGATCAAATATTTCCATGAATCTGTGTTTGTTTCAAAACGTTTTTTCATTTCTTCTTATCGAAGTGGTAAGGGTAGTTGAATAATAGTATTCCAATTTCTAAGACAAATGTCAAGGCTTGTGTATGGGTACTTCAATTGAATCTGTGTTTGTTTTTGGTTTTTTAACATCCACTTCAATTGAATGTTTAATCTTCAGGACTAGGGAATGTCGGACCACTTCAAAGAACACACATGAGTGTGACCATACTTGAAAAAGTCCCCTCATAAGGCCATAACTTGAATATACGACTTTAATGATCCATGGCATCACTCAAAGATACATTGGCACATTCTCAGGACTTATAGTCTATATACTAAAGTTTCCTTGAACAGTCTGTTTGGACACGGCGACGAATTCGCTATTGTATTTTTTAGTTTTTCTTACACCAGTTTTTTTTTATTTTAAATTTTAAGATCGTATTTTATTCTAATAGTATAGTAGTTTATTTTAAACCCTATTGAAGATAACAGAACACTTATAACAATTTAGATTTCTCGAGTCAAGCCTACCACCGACAAGGGTTGCTCGCTTTTATAATTTGAAATGAAATTATTGGTCTGAAGTTCTGGAAAGTTTCTTGACGAAAATACGAAAAGAAAACATTTTATTTATTAAATGACTATTATTAATAAAAGTCATTTCTTTAAATTTTTGTGAGAAAAATTACCGGCTTGGACCATCCACGTGCCTATTTGAAATAGTTGGGAAAGTATCACGATTCACGTCCACACAAACCTAACCACCACAAGCATAGAAGAAGAAGAAAAAAAAAACATGAAAAGACTAATGATTTTTGACAAAAAAGAAGAAGAAGAAAAGTTCTAATGATTTATACCAATTTTACGTATTAACTATTTTTCTACATTTACAATTACCAAGATCACTTCACATGACAATTGTAAATTGATTTCCAAAGAAAAAACACCTTTAATTAATTTGAAAAAGAACAATTATTTCACTAATTTCCTTCATAACTTTTAAAAGACAAAAATCCATTAAAAAAAAACAGAGACGACGACTCTTCTTCGTTCAGACCAAAAACTCAAATCCATGGAGAACTATTACAAAGAAATGGAACCGCCAGCTTCTGGAAACCGCCGAGTCGCAGCTGCAGTGAATGGTTACAGCGCGAGTTTCAACGATTCAGGCGCCGATCAGAGTCAGACGAACGATTACCAGACAAAGATAAAGAAAAGCAAAAGCGTTCCAAACGCGGATCGTGCGGCTTCTAGAAGCTGGAGTTTCAGCGATCCTGAATCGCGGAGGAAGAGAAGAGTCGCTGGCTACAAGGTTTATTCCGTTGAACAGAAGATGAAGGGATCCATTAGAAAGAGCTTCAAATGGTTCAAAGACGTTATCGGTATTTCTTGATATATATATTTTCTCTCAATTTCTATATATAGAAATATTCAAAACCCAAGCGATGAATCTCTTCTTGCTGAGATATTCTGTAACAGATACAGAAAACACAAATTTGAATTTTCTTTTTCTTGCAGTTATATATAGTCTTGAATGAGACTGATAATGAATGAACTCAGTTTCCATATCTACCTGTGAATATGACCATACTTCAATTACATCAAAAACAATTCTCTCCCAAAAAAAAGAAAAAAACTATTTATAAGAATCTCTATTCAGTTTTTGTTTCTTTTCGATTTCTTTAGTATTCACACAATACAACAATTCCCTCGTCCCTTTCTTTCCTTCCTACTCTCTTCAATCCCAATTCTCTTTCTTCTGCTTCATCCAAATTTATGGATTTTCTCGAGAAAGAGGAAAAAAGACTTACTCGATCACTTCAACTATGTTGTGTGGTGGAGGTTGTATCACTTGATGCTGAAGCGGCGCTCAAAATAGAGTGTTTTCTCTGGAGCCTCCCTCTCAGCTGGCGGATCTTGGCATCCACACGAGCCGTGACTCCAATCTTGGTCTTCTCTCTAGCTTTAGATCTCTCCCTCGTCCACATACGCTCGTCCTGGACGTCAATTCCGAAATGCTTGATCTCTTGAATGATGTGATGGTCTAGAGGGTTTAACGATCTCTGGAACGATATGTGAGCCAAGTAAGGAAGTGTTGTGGCGGCTATGATCAGCAATGAGGTGAGCCAGAAGATTGGTGCAGGCGCTAAGATTTCAGAGAGCATGTGGAAGATGTGGCCTGACATTTTTGGAGGAAACATGCCAAAGAGGGCGAGGAAGATGTACCAGGTCACGATACTTCCCCAGATCAACACGTGTTGGATCCAAGTGAAATGGCTCATGGTTAAAGCTATCTGTACGTTCACTGCCCAGATGATGCAAGTGAACATTGCGGTCCCCATTGCGTCCATGTCTGCTGTTTGGCCACCAGAACAGAAAGATTGAACATGGAAGATGCCAATGTTGAGGCCAAAGATGACTATGGATGCATAGACTCCATTTCCCATCCACCCAAGGATTCTGTACCAGTCGAAGAACAGGTTCTTGGGGCCTTGCTGGTACAATGCAGGGAACTAGAGAGACAGAGAGAGAGAAAAAGTTACGATTAGAAGAGGGGGTTTAGATTGGAGAGATTTAACTGAGCAGAGATGAGTAAACCTGTAAGCAAACTTCTGAAGACACATCTTGCTCGAAAACTCCGAGGGAGATGACAGGGAGAGAAGTGAGAATAACGTTGAACAGTAACAAGTAGGAGTCGTTGTATACTGCTTGACCAGAAAACCCGGTGAAACACTCGAAGTAGAAGAGAGTCAGACCAAACGTTATGTTCTTGTAGAAGAAGTAACAGATCTGTCAGAAAAAAATATGATACAAGATCAGGTTGTGTGTTGTTCGATGGGTAATGATGCGACTGCCTGTATATCAACTATCAAACCACAGGTATTTACCATCTGGGCTATTCTTTTGTAGCACCAGTGCCCGTGGACAACAAGTAATCTCTCTAGAAATCGAAACTGGGCTATGGAGAAGTCGCTTGCCATTACAGCCTGCAAACAAAGAGAGAGAAATGCATTTGCAATCAGAAACAGACCTATGTAAACGTCGCATTAAGACGAATTGATCACCTGCATGCCTTCCACGCCACTGATGCCTACACCTATATCGGCTTCTTGAATCATTCCAACATCATTTGCACCATCACCGATTGCCAAGGTTGTCTTTCCTGTTCCTTCCTTTGCTAGTCTTGTTACCTAGAAAACCGAGATAGACAAAAATAAGTGATTCCCATCAACGATAATAAGGTATAACTAAGACTTGTGGTGTGTAAATCTTACAAGTGCTTTCTGCTTGGGAGAGACACGACAGCATATCACTGAAGCACAGTCAACTGCCAGGGCAAGAAACTGATACTTAATATCATCCTCCAAAGCATAAGTAAGTGTCTTTCCATCAATGATCAAAGCAAATGCTGCATGTGGATCCTTCTCTAGTTTGATCATCTGTGAAGCATTTATGATCTGCATCAAAATGCTCCCTTTTGCAGCCTGGCCATTAACAACAAAAAGGTTCTCACATCAAATGCAACTTTTCACTGAAACAGTAATGCAGGTTTTATAGTATCAGCCTTTTACATACAGCTTCTGGGTCTTGGGATGATCCCTCTTCATTTCTCAGTGCTATGGATATCTGCTTCATACCCTGTCGCAGCAAACTGCAGGCATATCTGCATTTGGAAAAACAAAGAACTTAGTCCACTTAGTATCTATTTTAAAATTCCCAAGATTCGGGGTCATGCTATTATCAGCAACATAGAAGAGCAACACACCCTATGTTAATTGCAGTCTCCATCTTATCTCCTGTCAAAACCCATATCTTGAGACCAGCTTGGGCAAGTTTATCTATGCATTGAGGCACCTGAAACGATCAATAAACAGTACGCTGAACGGAATTTTAAAAATTTAACGTCTTGGTAATAATCCCAAATAAACTTCCACTGTATACCCCGTTCTGCAGTTTGTCTTCCACTGCAGTAGCACCGACAAGAATCAATTCCTTCTCCATCATATCCGATACCTTTTCGAGCATTTCATCTCTGTCAGCTCCAACTGAAGTTTTGGCTTTGTGAAATTCACTGTTCCATATTGAATACTCAGTCTCATCTAGCTTTCTATAACTGAGAGCCAATGTGCGTAAGCCAGCTTCACCGTATCCAGTCAAATGCTTTGAAGTGGCCTCCAGATAATTCTTTCCATTCTTGGATAACCGGTCAAATATTATGCTGCAAAATTTAAGATAACGCATTGAACTTTACTTTAGAAGAACAGATACGCTATATGGAACTGCTTGAAGTTATGTGGCCAACCTGTCAGCACCTTTACAGAGTAGAAGAATCTGCCCTTTTTCATCACGGACGATAACAGACATTCTTTTTCTTTTGCTAGTGAAGTCCAAAACATTTAAAACTTTATATTCCCTGTAAAATATCCAGCACGTAACGTTAGATATATGTCCAATGGGGCCGATAGAAACAAGTGACAGATTTACAGCTATAATCTCACCTTTCAACTGGTTGGCCTGAATATCGTTCACTGATAAACACACTTGATTGAGTTCTTTTAGTAAACGCAAAACCAAACTCCCCAGCGGCAACAAGGAAAGCAACTTCGTCAGGAGACTCTGCTTCATAAGTAAACTTTCCAGTATCTTCATCCACCTCGGGGATAGCAGTGTGACAAACAGCCAGTATACGCAGAAACATCAAAATGTCATCAGAATTGGGTTCATTTAACCAATTTCCCTTCATGAGACGTTGATCCTCAAAACTAAACCCCTTGACACCAGGGGAATGCAGCTGATCCCTTTCGTCAGTAGCAGTAATTACAGTCTCTAACTCGATATCTGATGATGTCTTGCTGGGAATTTTTGCATACCTATGCATCCTTCCTCTAGTCCTTGGAACGTCAGTAATTTCTTCATGTTGCTCCTCGTCGAGATCTATTGCCATCTGCTTTGCAGCAGCTAGNTGCATACCTATGCATCCTTCCTCTAGTCCTTGGAACGTCAGTCATTTCTTCATGTTGCTCCTCGTCGAGATCTATTGCCATCTGCTTTGCAGCAGCTACTTCTACTTCACTGGCGCGAACACCATAAGAAGTACCCGCAATGGAGCATTTCAGAAAATCCATCTGGTTACATGTCAAAGTTCCAGTTTTATCGGAAAGGATTGTGTCAACTTGTCCCAGCTCTTCATTCAAATTCGATGTGCGTGCTTGAGCTGGAGTCCCGCTCTCGCTATCATACATCTGCAAGTCTTGGTTTATGAAAGTTGCCTGCAAAACTTTTACGAGCTCGATGGAAACATACAATGAAATGGGAATCAAGTACCCATAAAGCAAGACAGCAGTGATCAGATGGACGACCCAAGCATGAAAAGGATTTCTTGGATTTGTTAAGCGCTCGGGCTTATCTGGACGTAAGTACCACCAATCTCCCATATGAATCTTTGTCATCACTGCAAAACCCAGTGAGCTGATAAAGGAGACGATCACAAGGAGGGCAAAGAGAGTATATATAATGTAGTCCATTCTCTTTTCAATTCTGCTTCTCTTTGAAGGGGACTTTGTTGAATTCTGCATGACTTTTGTGTCATGGCCAGTAAATATCACCACCCCATAGACATAAGACGTGTTCCTGAGCTTCGAGTCTCTCAAAAGAATCTGGCTAGGATCAAGCGGATAAACCTGACCATCATATTCAAGATTTCCGACAAAAGTATAGAGGTTAGGATTTGGATCTTCACATTTGATAGTACCGGAGAAACTCTGGAAAGCATCATCCCGTTCCAAAGGCAAGGTAACATCCAAACATCTCTTTACTTTTAAGTTGGTTTCGCCATCCAAGTTCATGGTCTCCACATAACAGATCCCATCCTCATAACTTGATGACAATAAGAGCAAATCAGCTGGAAAAANACATCTCTTTACTTTTAAGTTGGTTTCGCCATCCAAGTTCATCGTCTCCACATAACAGATCCCATCCTCATAACTTGATGACAATAAGAGCAAATCAGCTGGAAAAAATTGATCCTTTTCCACCTTTACTACATCCCCTACACGGATCTTCTTCCACTTCCTACGACCAAAATCACCATCCCCTCTGTGAACAGTGGCTTTCCTCGAATTCACTTTTACATCTTGCATGAACCTGCGCCAATCCTCCAATGCCTCCTTACCCATACTAAGCCCGACCACAAAGATCAGTGGTGCGATCATACTCCATTTGTTGAATGGGGAGAGAGGAAACACAGAGAGAATTGCAGCAACGAGGAAGTAGAAGTTGGCAACACGGTGGAATTGCTCATACAAGCATTTGGGCAAGAAAGTGAGCAGGTTATACCTAGTGGTGGACACATAGTTTGAGGTGTACCTAAGGACTTTAGCCAGGTGCATATGAGGTTGGTTACAATGAACAATTCTGGTGAATCCAGGTCCATTTATGATATGGGGTCCTTGATCTTCTAGGGTTTTCGGCCTAAGGCATCTAAAGGTGTAAAAATGACTTTTCCTGATCCTTGATCTTATTCTACGACGCCCCATTTTCTCAAATTTCCAGCTCAACGCAAGAGAGCGAGCGAATTAGCTGTGCAAGAAACACGAAGATCTCCTTTTACCAACGATGTGAGAAGACCAGCTCCCGTGGTTCAGAGGCCCTCGCCACTGTGAAAATAAAACAAAATCAAGAAAACATTTCAGCTTAAATGTTCCATCACCACAAACAATTGAGTTCTCGTATAACCCGCATAATCAAAAAGATGACAAAAGCATATGAAATCAAGGATCTAAAATATTCTCCATTGAAGATTCTTCGCATCAAAACACCAACATTCACCAGAAAACCCAAAAACTTGCAGCACAAGACAACCGAAATCCCTAGAACGTGACGTAAAATTCCAAAATCCGTGGAACAATTCGTCAACAAAGGGGACGAGATTAAAGCGAGAAATACCTAGAATCGGGAGGCTCGTGAACGCGAAACACCGATTGATCCGACGGAGATGATGAAAGGAACGAAAAAGCTGATATAGCTGTGGCAAAACTCAACAGATGAGAATTTGAGGAAGAAGGAAAAGGCTCTTCTTCTTTCTTCTCGCTTTTTGTCTCTCTCTCTCTCTCTCTGGAGAAGAAAGATCGAAGGGAAATGATCTCTCCGTTCTCTCTCTTCCACACTCTCTCCGACTGCAACTCTCAAACCCAACGCAGCAATTTCCGTTCTCTTTCTCTCTCTACTCTTCGCCTTCCTATTTTTATATCTTTAATCTAATTACCCATTCTTTCTATTTCTTATATTATTAGTCTTTTTAGTTAAAACGAAAACAATAATTAAACCATTTTCATTTATTAAAATTACTGTTTTGTAAAAAAAAAAAATGGTTTATTTGTTATTCACAAAGGAACTAGCTGGCACAGTGTTTTTTTCCTTGTTACCTTTTAGTAAAGGAAATTGTTACATTTTCGTTTCTTTTCCAAAAGTTTAGATATACGATATACTATTTGACAAAGAAGCTTTTATTAAACATCATCACAGGCTCACAGCACAACAATCAGTCAATTACAGTGAATTTATTTCGACAATTTTAGTGAATTATAGTAGTAACAAAATCTTATAATACTATACTCCGTNATTTCGACAATTTTAGTGAATTATAGTAGTAACAAAATCTTAATACTCCGTACAGAAAGTACCGTCCAATATACTACCNTATAATACTATACTCCGTACACGTGCAGACGGCACGAGCCCGGAGAGTCAACCGGTTGGTTAAACCACTAAACCACTTCTGCTTAAACCAATTTTAGTGTTAGTGAATTCACTTTCTCGTTAAGTAACGTAAGAAAGATGTCAGACCTGGCCCAATAAACTAAATTTTTATTTGGGCCCGTTTAGTATACAATTCTTACCCAAATTGTACAAACTCTTCAGTGAAATGAGAAAATAGTAAAACATTTGAGATTCATGATGCTAATTATGTTTAGGACAAAAAAAAAGCTGAGTCGGGTTCATTAAATTTCAGTTTATACTTTATACTACACAGCTATAGTGGTATGTCATAAGTTGACTTGTGTTTTTCATTCTAAAGAATTTTGACGTCTTCATTTAACTAACTTCAAGTCTACAACAATATTGACGAGTGATTAGTGATGATACTAATAGTTTAAAAAGAGATACATGTGAATTTATAATATGTTAATCGTGTTCTATTAGGTAATATAAAAAAGAGAGAATGACTAATTAAGGGGCACAATGGCATCTCCAACCCTCAGGCTGGTAATTAGCATAATGAGGAGAGAGGTGAGGAATTGAAGAAATGGTAGGGACTTGGATGGCTTCACATGGCTCACATCCATAGCATTTCTTCTTGCAACTTGGTGGCTTTGACCCTATTCTTCTTCCTTTCTCTATTTCTTCTATCTCTTTATCCTCACTCGACTCCAATATGAGCCTCCTAGAGTTGTCTTCTGCAGTTTGTGGGCTTATTATCTCTGCAGGCCCAATTTTAATTATTATTGGAGAAAAAAAGAGAGGGAATATAGACATTAATAAGAAGACCATATTCTATTTTCTATGCCTCCTTTGCTCTGGGGAGAAGAAACACACAATAATACATCGACATTTCTCCTCTACGTTTTTACTGACTAATCTATAACAGTCATTTCTAAAACCATCTTTTTCTGGTTTTTTAACCTTAATCATGCAAATATTTGGGACCACGGGATACAGTCTAAAATAGCTACTATTACAAATCATTAATTTTCTCATAAAATTAGTAAAGCAATTAAGAATTCAACCTAACCTTCTTTGCAAACAGAAACTAAAAAGAGAAGTATTTTGTTCATACTTACATATCTACATGTCTGCCTTTCAATATTATAGAGATACATACATAGTAATGGTCTAATTATAAATATTAGACTGTAGAAATAAGAAATTAAACCTGGATGAAGATCAGGAACGTGACTGGAAGCAATAGGCCTGCTTGTTGCACAAACCCAGCTCAGAATCTGTATCATCACCAATATAACCACAAAACACTTTCTTTTTTCTCTCACTCGCATGATGATGATGATGATGATGATGGCTATAATGATGTATATAGAGGCTTGAAGAAGAGAAAGAGGAAGAAGAAGGAGAAGAAATAGAAGAAAAAAGAAGCCTGAGGGTCTTAGAGGGTTTTAGGCCTAATGCCTACAACATAGGAAGGTTGTTGCTTATGGGACAAGTGAAGTAATTTTCTTACCAATCTATCAAGTTTTGCCTTTTCTTTTGATCTAAAAGCAAACTGGTTAACCTATGAGCAAGTTTTTCTATTAAAGAAATTTGAATTTTTTTTTGGGATTTTACAGCTCACTAATGGAATATCTTTTCTGACATGTCTCAGTACATGAAAGTAAATATTCGAATCAGAAATCAGAAGAAAACAGATAAGAATACGAGTGAGAGAGATCAGTCTACTGGAGAAGAATCTATGTACGAGATGGTCCATTCATCAGAACAATGCTTTTGTATAACTTTTATAATTAATGAAAGAAAACAAATGATATTACAAGTAATAGAATTAAATTCTTATCTCTCTCATTTTTATGTTTGCCTTTGTGTGCATAGACTGCAGCGCCATTCCTCGGCTCAATGGCTTCGTTTCCTATAAGAGTAATAAAAGAAATAAACTAGTATTTATGCATTTATGAAAAGGTCACCCTTTTTATCCACATATTTACTTTCACATTACATATATGTATAAGTGTTATATCTGCATTTAGATTTCTTTTTATTAATACCGATCCATTCCGTATGGACTCATGCAGGGACACTTAATTTGGAAAAAAGTCAACTTTGATCTCATGGGGACAAACCTTACCCGTAATTGAATTTGTACCGTCCATTTTTCCATATCAATCCATTTCCTTTTCTTTTCTTTTCATGCTGATCAAATTTTGATTATTTAAACATCATTAATGAAGAGTTATGTTATGTTTGAAAAACGAAAAAAAAAGGGACTAGTGTTATTCTAGTGCTTTATATATATACGTGCAATTATTATTATAAACAAACTATAATAATATAAGTGTTCAGTGCCAGTAGTGAATTATTTTCATGCACTAAGCGTAGGCAGAGGA
>OVAQ01001060.1:0-13651 GCA_900406345.1 Erysimum cheiri | reverse complement strand
TCTTATAATTAATCTGATAATATTATCGGTTTTGTAATTTAAGTAATAAAGTTTTAAAAAGTTTTTTTAAAAAGTTTTTATTTATCATACTATTACTTTAGAAATTAAATGGTCTATATTCTATGGGCATTAAGAGAGTGGTGATTAAAACTAACCTTTAAGAGAATGGTTCGTCGACAAAAGTCTTTCCCATTTGAATGTTTGGTTGTTTAAACACCGTTCCTGGTAAAAAATGTATGCGTTTAACTTTTGTAAATCGATCAATTAATAAAAAATCAATTTAATGTAAAATAGAGAAAAGAATTCGAACCTTAAAACGGAGCTAACAAAATTCTTGCGAGATGCTTTGACTATCTTTTTTTTTTTGGTAGGAGAGAGGAGACAGGAGACATTGTCTCCTCCATATTATTAAAAAACTTCAAAAAACACTTACAACCGAGTTCTACGTGGAATCGAGACTCCACGGGAATCGTCCAAAAAAATCGACCAAACTACATTAGGACAAGAATCAAAAAGCAAGACCCCAAGGGGCTGAGAAAAAGCATAGTTAGCTAGCCCGTCCGCTAGACGGTTAGCCTCTCTATACCCGTGAGAAATTTGGACTATCCAGTCCTTTGCGAGAAAGCCATAGCACATGTGTACTAGGGGAGACAAGGGATGATTACCATCAATCCCTTTCTTTAAGAAACCAACCACCACTTCGGAATCCACCGCAAGCTCCAACTTTGGGATTCTCCTATCACAAGCTAGGCACAGCCCATAGTAAACCCCCCAAAGCTCCGCAAGAGGCGCAGAACATATGCCAATCTTTAGCCATTTTAACGATATCAATCTGCAATTTCACAAAAATTCATTAGTCAGGTAAAAATTAATAAATCAGCCGTAAGAAATTTATTAAGTATTAAATTTCAGGAAAACTTTTCCTTTCGTCATCTGACTGCAAAACGTTTTTCCTTTCTAAGTAAAAAAATAAAAAGTCTGCACATTATACGAGAAGACTTTAACTGTTAAATTTTCTGGCAAAAGTCATAACAAATTTGAGAAGAAGAGTTTAATCAAGTGAAAATAATAGAAGAATCTTAAGCGATTAATTAAATTTTTAGGTTTGTGCAATCCTCTCAAAAACAGAGTAAAACAAATAAGAGAAAGAATCAAAAGTATCAAATTATGAAATTTCGATTCGTGGTGCCGTAGAGGTAACAAAGTGATCAAGAACTACGGTGACATAGCGACGATGAAATGATATTAAATGAGCAATATCACAAAATTCATGAAAATATAGAAGCAAGTTTCGACCTTAGCTTACATGTTATTGTCGATGTATCCGATTAATTATAAGACTATCAATCTTTCTCCTCCCATCCCTCGATATTGTTATTGTCGTCCCACCTAAGATCAAAGGGTAAGAAGAACATCAAGTTAGGTCTTCTACACAAACCCATGGATTCCATTTAAGAACATCATTGATCCAAGAAAATACACTATTTGGAAACGAGTTTTCAGAAAAACTCTAAATGGCCAATCATCTTCTCTTACATCCTGAATAAACTAGAGAATCAATCCCTGAAACTGTAAAACGGAACCAGAAGCAAGATTTGAGGACTATAGGGGAAAAGATTGCGATTTTCTTTTGCAAATAGTGCCAATTTCATCTTACCGTTGTATGATTTTGTATCTACAACGTTCGACTGTCTACTCAAAGATTTGAACGTTAGATTAGTAATTACTGATTTATTATTTATTAAACTATTTCTTTTCTTAATTTTGAAAAGTAGAGATGGGCTTTTCTCTTGTAGAGACGAAAAGCCTTTTTAACTCATATGAAGTAGAGAGAGTAAACAATAAGTATAAGCCCACTTTTTCCAACACATTATCCGAAAGAAAAAAGTAACAATTTTGGATATTTACCTATTTAAAAAAAAACGTTAGGAAAAAACTTTTATCACAAGCTCAGTTCGTCAATGGGAGAGATCTCAGACTCTAATAAGTTGGAGTCTTTTCTTTACAAATACGAAAGATACATTAGATTTTGACATTCAGAATCTTTAAACTAAAGAGTTCTCACCACTTAGACTAATGGAGATTTCTGTGTGGCGGCTGGAAAATCTTCATTAGTTTCAATCACAAGCCATATAGTTTTTCATAGAAGGCCAAGCGTCTTCAGCTGCTGGACATGCTCAGACGGTAAAACCGGTGGCGACCATTCTGACCCCATCATTTCCCCATCTACATCCTCAACCACATACTCCTAAAAACGCCAAATCGGAAAAGATAAAAACATCGAACGATACAAAACCAAAACGCTACATAGACCGGAAAAAGGTAAATTAAAATCTTACCTTTGTTAGCATTCTTTTGGCGAGAATGTGGTAATGACGCTGCCAAATGCGTTGTCCAACCATGGTTGCAACCAATACGCTATAGAATATACCGATAACTGTAAATAAACCGAGAATTACTAATGCCATTATGAAGAGTAGTGGCAATCCGGCTTCTCCTGCACCTCCAATGCAACCACCACATTCACTGACTGCACTTGCACAGCCTTCAGTACATGCCGTGCAATCTGCCCACATACAAATAGTTCCCGGTAGATGGCAGTCTGTGCATATCCTGCATATTGAGATAAATTTTCATTAAATGAGCTGAAAGTTTTTCTATAATATACTTTTCTTGTGTTTCTGATTATTTAATATATATATTCTCCTCACAATATACTCATATATAGTGACCTTATCTAACATTCGAGAAAAAAGAAATGATTCTTCAATAAACGAAACCTTCAATATGTAATTACTCTACTTGTGCTTTTCTAAATGTATGAATCAGCAGCTGCAATAATTTACAAACTTTTGTGTGACAAAGTTCCAATGGTTTGCCTACAGAACATATTTTCTAATATGCTTTGAAATACAGAAACCAGAGATCAGAGAAGGCAAAAGCACCACTATTCCAGATAGCCAATCCCTTACACTACATTTTCACGTGGCTAAAAGAGGGCAGATCTAACTTCTTAACAGGAAAATGCCGAAAATTTTGCGTCTTAAACAGAAAAAAAAAACTGAAAAAACAAAGAAGTATAGTTTTAGGTTGTACCCAGGCTGACAGCAACAGAGACACAATTCACGGCAAGGCTGAGCTAAGTCATTACGAACTCTTCGGTCGTAGCAAGTTATGAAGCATCCAGATAGACCCAGCAGAGCAAAGAATAATAAAGCTCCTGAACAAAGAAAATATCCTCATGAAAGTCAACATGCTTAATTCAAGAGGAGCTGTGTAAAATACAGGAATATAAATTTTTTCCTTTGGGGCCTAGATCATGTAATTTAACTGTCACTTGGAGAGCAGACTGTTCCTAACCCGTGACCCTCGGAGGTCCCTACGTTTTCGGTAACTAAGGGGTTTAACCACTAAGCCAACCAAGGGCTTAAGAAACTTACTTTGGAAAATTTGCATTTAGTTCAAAATTCTACGAGGTCAAGAAATCTAACAGTACATGTCTTACCTTTCCAACCCCTTAACTTGATCTAAGTCAAACGGATAACAAAAACCTTGCTTCACTGCCCACTACGTAGAGGCAGAAAGGAAATGAACGACAAGTCGACAAAAACTCCTTACATTCGAATCTCAGATTCTGAACGTTGCAAATCATTTACTAGGACATATGTACAACAACAGACTTAGCATTTACTAGGACTTACTGTAACTACTATATTATCAAGAGAGGAGAATTTAGATATTATAGTTTGGGATCATACCACACATGTAATAAAATGTGACCTCACTATCAAAACCCCAAATATGACGAAGCCATGCCTGCTGGTAAGAATCTATGAAATAGACCATGTAGGCCAATGCAGCAATTACCTGTGAGAAGATGATGTCATTTAGAAAACATGAATCAGACATAACACCCAAACCCAATGGAAGAAAAATTAATGTAAAGGAAAAAAAAAGCAAAAATGAAAACTGAATAATTACCAGCTGGACAGCAAGAAATATGGATAAAATGTCTCGAGTAACAAAGAAGCGAAACTTCAATGTCCGCCATTTCCTATCTCCAGCACTATGAACTCTCAGATAATATGGAGCCTTGCAAGTTGTGCAGTGTGCAAACGCAATACCTTCCTGCAAAATAAAAGAGGTTTCTGGGCGTTAACATGTGCATTTCATTATTTTACCATGACTAAAAACACCACTCTAAAATTATATATGCAACATATATCAAGTCTGCAACATCCAAAACCATACTTTGTCAGCCTTCGAATGGTTTTCTTACTCAAATTTCAACAGAAACGGATAATATCAAGAGGAAAGTTCCTTTTCAATTAGCAATCACAGCTTTCAAGTAAGAAAAACGCGTTGCCAAGAATGGACCGAGGTAAAGTTAAAACGAATCCGTACCTTTATAGCTCTCCAATGATCCAAGCAATCACGATGTACATACTTTGATGTTCCTTTGCATTTACATGGGGCTATGAAATCCCTACCTGACCATGACCAATAAATGAGCTTAAATTCACAAGTAACTTAGAACAAAACCTCTCTCTTTACAAGGGTTTTATCACTAAGACTAATCTAAATCACATCAGAACCATTTACAATCAGTCATTCATGTCTAGTAGCACCACTAAACTTCAAAAAAAATCAGATTTTTAATCGAATTTCATCATCCAAATTCATGAACTGTATCTAAGAGCAAACGAAAATGTTCAACGATCACTAGCAAAAAGCAAACGCAACCCAAAGATGCGAATCTAAGGGGTTTTTAAAAAAGATATTTACCATCAGTTTCAAGGCAGATTCGGCACTGAATTTGTTCACCAGGTCCTGCTTCGAGATCGATCTCGGAAGGTTCCACTATCGGCGACGGTGGAACCAACGGTGACAATTCCAGTTCATCCGCCATGTCAATTTCGAAATCTGGGTAAAACCCACGAATACCCAGAAAGAGAGAGTTCGTGGAGCTCTGATCCGACTTCGTTAATTTCTCTAAAATCGGTAGGTGTTTGTTGCCGTTAAACAAGTATGTGAATTGACCCGTCACTCACCGGTTATTCGCCGGCAACGAGAATTGATGATCTTTTTCCTTTTTTATGTTTTGACTTTTTTACCCTTCTAGATTATGAAAATTCACGGAGAACGGACCACATTAATAATTAACTCATCTTATAAGGTAATTAAAGAATCTTAAGACTGTAAGTAATTTGGTAACCTATTGTCTGACCCCAAGTGTGTAAAATTAGAAAAAATGACCCGTAAAAGTAAAAAGAACAAAATGTCTGAGCCCGGGTTCGAACCGGGGACCTCTAGTGTGTGAGACTAGCGTGATAACCGACTACACCACCCAGACGCTTTTTGCTAGAGTATTTATTTTATTGTATATATACTAAACAATCTAGTGTTCTCTGGTCCACCCTATTTTAGAGGAGTCTCGTTTCAGAGGTTTCGTCGACACTGCCGTCAACGATGACGAAAGATAGAGAAGAACGTAAGAAGGAAAAGAAGGAGAAGAAAGAGAAGAAGGAGAGGAAGGAGAAGAAGCGTCGCGAAGCTGAAGAACTCGCGGTGAGAGAGAAGAAAATCTCAAAGAAGCATAAATCGAAATCAAAAGAGCTCGAGAAACCTGAGAAATCCAAGAAGAAATCGAAGAAACACGAAGTAGAAGAAGAAGAAGAGCAATCTCCTAAGAAATCGAAGGAGAGCAAGAAGAAACACAAGCGATCAGATGAATCCGAAGAGGAGCCACAAACTCAAATCGTTGATTCAAATCCCGTTACGGTTCCGATTGTTACCACAAACAACAACGAGTCAGATTCGGATTTTGAATTAGATAAGGAAGATCTCAAGAATTTGCTTGAATTTTACTCTAAGGAAGAGCTTATTAACCTAATTTACAAAACTGCTGAGAAAGGTTCTAAATTGATCTCGGCAGTGTTTGAATCGGCGGATAGAGAGTGCTCTCAGCGGAACATATTCGTGCGTGGTCTTGGATGGGATACGACGCATGAGAATCTCAAGGCGGCTTTTGAGGTTTACGGGGAGATAGAGGATTGTTCGGTGGTTATGGATAAGGATACGGGAAGAGCTAAAGGGTATGGCTTTGTGTTGTTTAAGACGCGTAAAGGAGCGAGAGAGTCGTTGAGGAATCCAGAGAAGAGAATGTACAATCGAACTGTGAGTTGTAGTTTAGCTAAGCCGCCTGGTACTGGAAAGGTACGAGAACCGGTTGAATCTGTGAAGATTGATTTGACTCATACGGCTAATCAGAGTGAAATGGCTTTGCCTGGAGTTGATATGGCTCATGGACATGGATTCGATAAGGGACACCCGCAGCCGCAGAATATGCCAATGTATGCTGGACAAAACATGCCCTTTTATGGACATTCTCAGCCTCCTGGTTTTAATCCTATGTATGGTGCAATGATGGGTAATCAAGGTGCAATGATGGGTAATCAGATGGTTGCTGGTTTACCGAATTATCGTATGTTTAGCTCGGGTATGATGAACCAGGGACCTATGGTGCCACCGAACCATATGGGAATGGCGGGACCATATGTTGGTGATGGTAATGTTAATGGTGTTGGTGTTGGTGCTGGTGCTGGTGCTGGTGCTGGTTTTGATGGTGAACGTGCTTGGTATCTGAGATAAGAGAGACCAAGCGGTATGATCTTGTTCTCTGATATTTATGCTGCCTTCTTTGATTAGAGTTTTAAATTTTAGGTTAGGCTAATGATTAGTCTGGTACCTGCAACTTGATATTTTGGGAATTGCCGGAGTTTTTTATGCGTTTATTTATTATTCTATGCTTGATGTTTCAAATCTACTTTTTTAGTTTCGTTATTTCTGGTCTCTTTTGACAAGGTATTTACCCCTATATGACCCATTTTTGAGGGAGATGTGTGCTAAAATGATTAATTATCTTGCTCTTTGGAAGTTTCCCATTGTTATTCTGCTCTGTTCTCATAAACTAGTGAAATGTGGTCATTTTTTCGAGAAGATTCAGTTACCATGATCATTATTGGTTTTAAGTAGTTTGCTTGCTATCTCTTTGTTTTCCCTTTTGGTTTTCCCCATTATGGTTCTTCTGTCTTCTTCTTTACCATCAAACACACGTCTGGTTTTCTTCTGTGGCTTTGCTTATGGAGTTTTCTCTTCTATTTTTCCCGTTATAGTTTTCCCGTTTTCCCGTTTTACCATTAAGTGTCTGGTCTCTATAGCTGGAGAAGAAGCTCATGACATTTATAGTCTTGTCCACTATATGTCATGCTGCCACAAGTCACTGGAGTTGTCTTGAGACCCGTTTGTAAGATCAGACATAATGGTTTACAGTCTTGTTTCAAATTGTCTTTCCAAATACTGCCAAAAGTTTTGACTCTTTTCGAAAGCTTCCTGTTGATTTTGCCCGTAATAAATTCGAGTTTTCTCTCTCGCTAGCATTTTTTATTCACCACTGGTTTTATAAGCTTCTCAATCTCTTTCATCACATTCCTTTTTTTTGGTCCCTTTCTCTTCTGTTTTTGTGAGTACATTTCGATCTCAGTCGCCAAGTTTTCTTGCCTAAGATTAAAGATTGTTTTGGTTCATTGGTCCTTCTACCCAGTTTGTTTTCACCTATTTATCTTTCTTCTGGATTTACTATCGATTACTGGTTCACTGTTCAGGACAGTAGAGACTAGAGAGTATAGCTCTGCTTGAGCAAATCAGCAATGATATCCAGACTTTGCGGGTTTTCTCTTAAACTGGATTTCACAATGACCGATGATGCCCAATCCTCGATTTGTTAGAGGATCAATCTTGTTTTCGGTTTTGTATTGTGTCTTCCTCTCCAATGTTTTCTCTACTGCAGCTATCCATATGAATCTACTCGTATGCTTTGGTTTTGATCAGATATTTTCATTGTTTTGTGATCATGAGTTTTTTCATCTTTCTTTATGAGGGCTATGTTTTTCTTTCTAATGGGACTCCGAAGATCTAAGAAGAGAAACAAAACACTCTTTAAGAACTCTGGTCCAAAAATACTAATCTGGATATGGTTTTATAGCAGCCACTGTCACTTGCCTGGAAAATTGATCTTTTTTGAAAGAAAGAAAACAAAGAAACATTCCTGTGGACCAAAATTTTTATTTGTTCGGATCAACGGGTCCGACCCGGATCCGATGCGTCTCGAGAGTTAGCGTTAACAAATCGCAAATCGCGATTGAATTAAAAAATTAAACTCAAACGCGCGGTATCGGCGTCTCTAAAACCGTGCATAAATAAATAGAGGATAAAGTAAATCGAACTCATCATGACCCAAGAAATCAAAAATCAAAATCTTGACTCGTTTATCCTCTCCTCTCTACTTCAATGGCGAAAACCCTAGACAAATCTAAGAAGCGCAGACTCGTGAAATCCAAATCCAACAACATCAATAAGAAGCAGAAGATTAATAAACAGCAAGAACCTGAATCCTCGACGCCATATTCAACTTCAAGCTCTAGCTCTGATTCAAGCGATTCGGAATCGGAGAGAGAATTCGATCCCGAAGAGCTCCGGGAGCTTCTACAACCTTATTCCAAGGACCAGCTTATCGACCTCCTTTGTTCCTCTTCGCAGATTGGATCTTCGATCTATTCCTCGGTAGTAGAAGCCGCCGATCGTGATGTCACACATAGGAAAATCTTCGTTTATGGTCTTCCATGGGAGACTACTCGCGAGACTCTTGTTGGAGTCTTTGAAGGCTATGGCGAGATTGAAGAGTGTACCCTTGTTATAGATAAGGTCACTGGTAAGGCTAAAGGATTCGGATTTGTTATGTTCACGACGAGGAAAGGAGCTAAAGAAGCGCTTAAAGAACCAAAGAAGAGGATTCTTAATCGAACTGCCACATGTCAGCTGGCTTCAATGGGGCCTGCAGCGTCAGGAAAAGGGCAAGACCAGGCGGGTCCGGTGAAGATTAATTTAGGTTCAATGGCTAATCAGGGCCAGGTTCAGCAACAGCAGGCTCAAGGGCAACATTTGTTTACCGGTGGTGGAATGGCTGCATCGCCGTTTATGCTAGGGAACCAATACCATCCATATATTGGAACCGGAATGTTGGGGAATCCAGCTTTAGCAGCAGCCGCTGGAGGTTACATGTATCCGATGTTGGCGGGTGCTCTAGGCCATGGCGGGTTGGGTTCTGATTTGTTACAGTCGGGTCAGAATCAGATGGGTGGGATTGGTGAGCCACGTGTTGGTGCTGCTAATTTATCAGCTCTCGGCTCTTACTTTAGAGGTCAGAATCTGCCTAGTGCTTATCCTGATCCAGATACCGCGAAAAGAGGGGCGGGTAAAGATTCGGATGCTGGTGGCTCATCCTTTCATGGTTACACAAACTAGTCATGGTACGCTCACTGTAACCTTTTTTGTTTTATAACAATGTATGTGCTCATATTATTGTTTGAATGTATTTAGATAAGCATATGTTACATGATTCATAGTAGGTGCATAGTGTGTAGATAAATGGGTTAAGGCTTTGTGATAGTATTGGAATTGTATTACACCTGATGACATTTAATCCATTTACTAGTTAATTTGTTGGCTCAATTTTATAGATAAAGGTATCCCTAGGAGGAATGCTACAGTAATGAATACTTGAATTAGGTTCTTGAGGTAGGTTAGCATTGTCATCTATCGCCTTATTTCATTATTCATGAATCTTGCTTGGACTCTTTTCGAGATTAGATGCGCGGATGATGTGTCACACCAATCTTTTGTTTTCTTTGTTTTCTTCCTTTTCGTCTTGTTTCTTTTTTAGTTTTGGTTTTTGTTTTCTTTTATTTCTTTACAATCTCTGGTTTTATAGTTATCTTAGCCGCATTTGTTTTCTCTTTATTGGTTTTGTAAGGTTGGTATTGATGGGGATGAATGTTGGCACATATTGATTCAATTCTGGCTTACTTGGTTTTGGTGTTGCACTGAGTTTTATAGCTAACGTCTGTAAATGGACTGTAACGCTTTAGCATTGAGCTGTTTTTCTGGTTTCATTCATGGTTTTAGTCTCTCGCGTTTGAGTTTTATTATCCTTTTTATGTTTGTCCCTTTAATTTCTTTTGTTTTTATTTTTGCGGGATTTGGTTTGTTTCCATATGTTTTGTTGTCTTCAGTTTTGATAAAGTTATGTTTGGTTTGTTTTCTTGAACCCCAACTTTGCAGATGATGTGAGCTCAGCATGAGAATGAACAACATGCAGTTCTGGAATTTCTTTTTAACATCTCTTTCTCCCATCTCGATTCTCTTTGTTTATTAACTTGGTTTTTATTTTTGAATCATTACCTTTTAGGTTTTTTGTATTGTTTTCTCTTTCTTTTTTTAGTTTGTTTTGTTTCACTCTTGTCCGATACCATTCGATAGACAGTCTATTGCTAAGTAATATCATTGTGATTATTCGTTAAAGACCTCTGTGCTATCTCCATGGCATTGCGACTTCTGCGAAAAGGTTTGCTTAAAAGGTTTATTCTAATGTTTTATCTCTAAAACTAATGTTTTATGCCTTTGTGTTCCTGAGGAGGAGACCTCCTTGTCCATGGAGTTTGTTTTTTATCACATGCTTTGTTTGCATTGTTCAAACAAAGTGATAGGACTCAATAGGATTACACTTTCTTTTAACCATTTATGACAGCTAAAGTTGATTCTTGGAAGTTGTATAAAAATTTTGATCACATTTGATGACATGATAGATATGCATATATCACTAATGATGGGATAATAGAAAAGAAAGCTGGCGGTGCCATTGGATCTGAAAATGGTACACTAAACAAAGTCTTTTTGGTTTATGGAACAACAAAGACACAGTCGAAGCTAAAGCGGATGATGCCTTAAGTTTCTTCTCCTCATCAGGTAAAAAACCCATAACAAGTTTTGATTTTCGAATCTAAAATGTTAGAAGATAGAAGCGGTTGTTCACTTCTTCCTTTTCTTTGGTGGCTGAAGCGCCTCCTCCTCATCTTCTTCCTCTTCCTCCTCCTCTACCTCGGCTTCTTCATCTTCGTCTTCTTCACCGCCATCTTCATCCTCATCTGCATCATCCTCATCATGGTCATCATCATTCTCATGGTCATCATCGTCGTCATCATCATTACCGTCATCCCCTTCAGGTTCTTCATCATCATCATCCCCAGCTTCACCGTTCTCATCAGGATCACTTACCGGTCCTTTCTTGGTCTCCTTTCCTTCCGCATCATCCGCACCCCCTTCTTCGTCTTCTCCTCCATCGTCATCATCACCACCATCATCATTGTTTCCATTGCCTTCCACTGCATCAACCACCTTGTATGCATTCTCTATAACATCATCACCCTCCAAGACGACGACCTGCAATTTCAAACAGACACAATCTTTTGTTTATCATGATGATAATAATAAATACAAGTCAATAGTAACAAGTTAACATGAAAATAAAATTGGGCCGACATTCTAAATTTGGACATGGGCTTCTGCTAGATATTAGATTAGAAACTTGGAAGCATAATCTATGGAATATACCCTTCTGATATTTATTGGCCCTACAGCTCAATTAGTTACTTAAAAAATCTATCTTCATATTCCCCCATTAAAGCAACCATCCTCAACTAAATTAGCTAGTATTATATACACCCTCACAATTTTCACCAAATTTTTTAATTTAATTTACTTTTCCAACCACCTATTCTTTCGAGTCGGTCAAGATTAGTTTTGTGTGAATACGATATATTCATCAAATTAATTATTCTATACAAAAGAAAATTGTTTTTTATGAAGTTGTTATATGCGACCGCGAATACTTGTAAACGTTTGTTAACAAGAAAAAAAAAAGGTTTGGCCAAAAAAAAAGGGTAAAATTTTGAGTATCTATAAGTTAAGAGAGAGAGAGCTTGCCTGAGCGAAGAGCTCTAGCAAAGAGGAGAGCACAGTAGCCGTTAAAGCCAAAGCGGCGCACTTTAGTACCGAGGCGCTAACTAGCACCAGAGACAACCTCAAACCTTGTTGTTCCAACTCCATTCTTTCTCTTCTTTGTTAACTCTCTAGTTACTGGTTATGGAAACGTTAGATCTGCAATAACAAGATAACAACAAAAAATTTCAGAGAACTTTCTTGTACAGTTTCCAAATTACAAAGAAATCTTTGTTTTGAAAATCTGTATTAGAAAGAAAAAAAACAGAGAAATTGCTGAAAGAACCATAAAAACAGAGTAAAAAAACAAGGTCTAAGTTTGTCCTTTACGTCAATTATTTCACAACAATAATTTAACAAACAAAAGAAAAGAGAGAGATGAAGGAAGGAGAAAGAACGTACCCAAGAAGAACTCTGAAAATGGGAAAAAGAAAGAGAAAAGCTAGAAGAAATGAGCTCTGTTCATTAATGGAAAAGTATGAGATTTGTGATCAAAGAAGTGTTGTTCAGAATCTCAGATATAGAGGAGAGAGAGCTGAGGAGATGAGAGAAGAGAGATGAAGAGTGAAGCTGCCCGTAGTTGTTACTCCGGGCAGAACGGGCAGTGACTAATATGTGATCATCTCTAATTGACCTGCCCGGACCTGCCACGTAAGCTGAACAAGTGTGGGCTCTCTCTGTTAAGTCATACATTTTATGCCGACCAAGATCTTCCTTCATCTCCTTTATACGTATCTATGTGATATCTCTATTGACTCTCTATGTTATTATGTAGTCAATGGTTCATAAAAAGAAAAGCTTTGGTAACAAACAAACAGAACATATTCTCTTCTCCTATTCCATTTACTCTATCTCTCTTTATTTCCTCTTTATGCTTTCCCAATAATATCTCCATCGTTCATTATATCCTTCTTCTTTACCACTAAAGACTCACATGCCATGTCATCTTATTCTAATGCTCAACAATGACGATGATTGATGATGAATGAATTTGTGTTGGTAACCCCTCTAAAGAAGCTATACATGAATCTATTGTACAATGGCTTGTGTTAGACCTTAAGAGAATTATTGGATCTTCTTTATTTTCACCAATAATCTCGGCAAGAGCAAAACCCATCTTTGAAATGGTGAAACCTTGTTGTGTCTCTCACTATTATTTCCCTTCCCACAAGCTTGGAGATGAACTTTATAGCCGTATGGCAATCATTGCACACTCTAAGATTCTTCATGATCCTCAATGTGGTTTTATCCGGAGTGCTAATTAGCCCGAATGCGATTGCTAGTTTCTCACTGTGGTGCCTTAGAACCTGCTGCTTAACCTCTTCTTCGAGGTCGTGAAGTACAGAAGCAGTGTCAGGAACATAACCCATTTTCTTGATCTCGTCCCAAATCTTCTTCATTGTTATGTAGATATCGTTCTTTTGTGGATGAGTCCCGTCTTCGACTCCAAAGACATGGACTTTGTGCTTCACTTCAATCCAACTAAACCCTTGTTCCTTCTTCACTCTTCCATCTTTCATGGATTTTCTTATTTTGGCAGCTTCTTCCCATTTTCCGCAAGCTGAGTACAAATTAGCTAGGGCTGAGTATGCCCCGCTGTTCTCTGGCTCGATTAGAAGCAATCTCTCTGCTGCAACTTTCCCAAGATCAACATTCTTGTGAACCCTGCAAGCAGAAAGCAGTGAACCCCATGTCACTACATCAGGCACAATCGGCATCTTTTCGATGAACTCATGTGCTTCCTGCAATAAACCAG
>OVAQ01001058.1:0-20993 GCA_900406345.1 Erysimum cheiri | reverse complement strand
AAAGTTTTGATTTTTCATTTACTCGTCAGAAAGGGGATTTTCTGATTGGTTACCGGAAAAAACTCTCGTGACGTTGGGATTTTTCTAGGGTTTTTAATTTATTGAAGTTGTCGACAATCTACAGGTGAATTAGATAATCTTGATTGGGTGATTAGGTTTAATTTGCGTTTATTAAATNTTGATTGGGTGATTAGGTTTAATTTGCGTTTATTAAATCATGTTTTGATTAATTTTGCTTTGAATTCCCTTTGACCGGGGTTGAGTTTCCTTGAGAAAAGACTTGTCACATATCTCAGTATTAAACTCTTAATTAGGCCTTTCACATGATGATGATGATGATGATGATGAGAATCTTTAGTTAAGTAAAAGCCAGTTTCTTTAAAGATTATATAAATGGTTGAAGCAAGTATTTGTACTGATATATGATGCTATTTGCTTCTATGCCTGCTCCTTAGTCGATGCTCTGCAGCAAATCGCTACCACATTGGGCTCGAGATTTTGGAAATTTGATGCAGAAGGTTGTAAGGTTGAAAAGGTGGGGTTAACTGAAACTCCACCTCCAACAGCTAAGCAAGAAATAGAATGTGAATGCAGTCCCACAAACGACACTGATTGTCATATTGTGAAAATGTAAGAATTCTTTGGCATCCTTGACGATTTAATGTCTTTCCACTTATAGGATCTCAAAGGCATTATGTTTATATTCGTGTTTGGTAATGCACTGTTGATTAGTGATATTTGCTATGTAGAAACTCTAGGTTTATAGGTTCTTCTGTACAGATGCTAGAGTTAATTAGCTTGGCAATAATTTACCATATGACCCATTTTCCTTGAGTTTATCTTTGGTGCATCTTCGCGTTGGTGTCTCATATGCATAATATCTAAAAATGGTGGTGACCATGTTCTGATTTGACTAACTAGCAAAGAAGAAGAATAGTTTACCTAATCACTTTGAAACTGTGGATACATTTTTTATCTTCTAATTGCTCTTTGTTTATTCTTTAGTGCATTTAAGGACCATAATCTTCCAGGAACTCTTCCTCAAATAGTTAAGCTTCCCTACCTTCGGGAGATGTAAGTGCCCTCTTCAAAGTATCTCAACCTTTGCAGATAAAAGCTGCTACTTCTGACCACCGTTTCTTGCTATATTTTAGAGACTTTGCCTACAACTACATCAACGGGACCTTACCACGTGAATGGGCTTTTTCAAATTTAACATTTATGTAAGAATATTCCCTATTGTGTTTTATACCTTTAGTGTCTAAATGCTCTTGTACAGTAACATTAATGTCTCCGCAGCTCTCTTCTCGTGAATCGGTTGTCAGGGGAAATTCCAAAAGAGTTTGGAAACTCTACTACACTAACATACTTGTAAGTTTCGAGCATCGGTCAATCTTCTTTGTTCTGGAAATTGGTTTTATGTTTATTGAAATGGAAAGTTTAGGTACTAACTACCCTTTAAGATTCGTTGGTGGAAATATTATTCCTTTTACCTCTTGAAACTTGCACTGCTTGGTCACTGTTAGCCTTTCCTGAAGGGAAACCTATTAAGGTCATGATATTGTATGCTTAGCTGAACAAATTGAACACTTCGGTGCACTTCTCATTTTGAAAAAGCTTTAGCATTCTCTATGGGAATACTGTTTTATAATTTTTGCTGCTCTTGTATAGGGATCTCGAGTCAAATGAGTTTTCTGGAACTATTCCACAGGAGCTTGGGAACTTAGTTAACTTGAAAACAATGTGAGAGTTCCTGATTCCTTTTCCGTTTCTTTGTTTCTTTTATTGTGACAATGTTTTAGTGTGTAGTGTGTTTCTGAAGGATGATATTTTTTCTGGTGGGTCATTTCTTACAGGATGCTTTCTTCCAACAAATTGACGGGAAATTTGCCAGCTTCATTCTCTAGACTACAGAATATAACAGATTTGTAAGCCTTTGTTCTTTTTCCCTCTAACCTTACTACTTATTATGGTGGTCTCTGTGGTTCATCTGCTGCTTGGTTTTGCACAATACAGCAGGATCAACGATCTCCAACTCAGCGGAACAATACCTAGTTACCTACAAAATTGGAAGCAACTCAAGAGACTGTAAATCCCTTTTATTATTAAACTCTTGTATCTTCTTTTTAGCACTTGGTGATGGTATCCTTTTCATTGCTTGTAGCGAAATGATTGCATCTGGTCTCACTGGTCCAATCCCATCGGTCATCTCAGGTCTGAACGATCTTTCTAATCTGTAAGTAGACACAACTCTTATGAGATTTTTTCCTCCGTAAACTTAGTTTGTTTTCATCTATAGTAATGCATATGACGCTTTTATTTCAATGACCTATTGTTTTCAGGAGGATCAGTGATATAGGTGGACCAGTCCAACCATTCCCGTCGTTGAAGAACTTGTCAGGTTTAACTAAACTGTAAGTTAGTCCTGTTATATGCCTTCTTGAAGCTGTTCCATCTATCTCTTATATTGTTTAAATTTGTTTTTTATACATTGTAGGATATTGAAGAACTGTAACATTGCTGGACAAATTCCTTCTTATCTTGCAACTTTGAAGGACTTGGAGACACTGTAAGCATGTCTTCCAACATTTTTATCAAGTCTCAGTAGTGGCTTCCAGCTAAACTCTGTTTCAGATTATTATTAGTTGATTTACCAACGAAGAATTATGAACTTAAAGCAAATGAAGAGTATGTTTGTACATGAAACAAAGACAGGATTGATTCATTCTTATTATGTTGGTGAATAGGGATTTGAGTTTTAACAAGTTGGTTGGGGAAATTCCGACGTTTGCGCATGCAGAGAGATTACGGTTTTTGTAAGTGAAAAGATTCTTCGGTCATAGATGTTAAATGTTCTACCTTACTTTGACTTAGAATCATATGTTGACTGTCTTTTTTTCAGAATTTTGGCTGGAAATAAGCTCGAGGGAGATGCTCCAGATGAATTACTAAGGGATGGAATGACTATGTATGTATATTTTTGGAGTTTGCGAATTGCCTTTAATATTGCTTTCTCGGAAGAATATGAATCCAAGTGTTGTGTGGCATTACATCTCCATTTTGATGTTGATTCAGAGATCTTTCATATAACAATTCTTTTGATGTTGATTCAGAGATCTTTCATATAACAATCTCAAGTGGCAGAGTCCTGAAAGTCGTGCTTGTCGGCCAAACATGTGAGGCTGTTGTCATGTTTTCTACTTTTATGTTTTTGGATGACATAATTGGCATTTTAACCGATTATTTTTTTCCGACTTTTCTTGGTTTAGGAATCTGAATCTAAACTTGTTTCAGAGCACTTCAATGAAAAAATCGTAAGGTCCTTTCTTTTGATTATCTTTAGCATCTAGATTCCATGTTTGTATCTTATACAAGCTAGAAGTGTACTTTGAAGATATTCCGCTGAAATGTTTGTACTTTCCAGAATTTTTTTTTTTTACACAATTGATACGGATACGCAATTCCCAATTGATGTTTTTGTAGGAGCAAATTTCTGCCGTGCATCAACGATTTCAAATGTCCTCGATGTAAGTACACTTATCTATGCAGCGAGGAGTTATTTGCTAACAAAAGAAAACAATTAAAACCCAACCTCACATAGGACTAGTGATGGCAGATCGTTTCACAATAGTGTCACATCTGAAATCACCTGCTAAATTGCCTTCTACTATAGTCCCACGTCAATATTGTTACCATCATAAAGTATAAATGTTGTGTGGAAATTTCACTCGTTTATTCTCTCTCATTTATGCAATTTATTTATCTGCAGATTTTAGCTGCTTGCACGTGAACTGCGGTGGAAGCGATGTAAATGTAAAGGAGAAAAAAATAAAAGAACTATATGAAGGAGATGGAGAGGTTGAAGGGGGTGCTGCTAAGTATTTTTTGAAGCCTGACATTAATTGGGGATTTAGCAGTACAGGGGACTACATGGACGACAACAATTTCCAAAACACGAGATTCACCATGTTTGTCCCGGCATCTAACCTGTCTGATCTATACAAAACAGCACGAATAGCTCCAGTATCACTCACTTACTTCCATGCCTGCTTGGAAAATGGAAACTACAATATAAGTCTAGACTTTGCTGAGATGCGGTTCACCAATGATGAAAACTATAGCCGGCTTGGGAGGCGTTTGTTTGACATTTACATTCAGGTTAGTGTTTGCCCTCGATGGTGAAAAAGCAGCTTTGAATGCAATTATTTTTTTCTTTCTTAATCCTTCTTTTCGGCAGGAGAAATTAGTGGCAAAGGACTTCAATATCATGGATGAAGCAAAGGGAGCCCAAACCCCTATCACCAAACCATTTACTGCCAATGTGACAAACCACTTTTTAACTATCCGGTTGACTTGGGCCGGTAAAGGAACTACCAGGATTCCCACTAGAGGGGTTTATGGTCCTCTCATATCAGCTATTTCCATAGTTTCAGGTAGCTTTCTTATTAAAGCAGAAGCCAGGTGGATGTGTGGTTTAATATTCATTTCGAACTCTTTTCTCACCACAGTAGTCTTAAAAAAAATACTAATACCTTCGATGTACAGATTCTAAGCCGTGCTCACGTCCGAAAACTGGAATGAGCTTGGGAGCATATATTGCAATTGGAGTTGGAGTCCCATGTCTTATTATCTTTGTAGTGGGAATTCTGTGGTGTTGTGGCTGCCTTCCCAGATGTGGTCAACGACGAAAAGGTGATCAGTGCTTCTTTTTTTCTCCATTCTTTTTGCTTTTGATATGGAGTTGTTAATATATATACCGGAGTACTTCTTATGAAGTCTGAGTCCAAGAAACCAGGTTATGTTCATTTGAAAAAGAGAAACATTGTGAATATTTTTAAGCAACTAAGAAAGGAAGAAAGTGTTTTCTTTTTTGTTTATTGATTTTGAGTTTTTCCTAAAGATCCCTATGAAGAGGAGTTGCCATCGGGAACTTTTACATTAAGGCAAATCAAATTTGCTACGGATGACTTCAATCCAACTAACAAGATTGGAGAAGGTGGTTTCGGTCCTGTATTTAAGGTAAAGATTACGGGATGGATTCTTGATATATAAAGAACTTAAAGTTGTAGTGCAGTTCATGCTGATATAAAATGTCAATTGCAGGGTGTGTTAGCAGATGGAAGAGTTGTAGCAGTTAAGCAACTCTCGTCTAAATCAAGACAAGGGAACCGAGAATTTCTAAACGAGATAGGCGCAATTTCTTGTCTTCAACATCCAAATCTCGTCAAGCTTCATGGCTTCTGCGTTGAGAGGGCTCAGCTCTTACTGGTGTATGAATACATGGAAAATAACAGTTTATCAAGCGTGTTATTCAGTGAGTTTTTTTTTCCACCTGTGGCGAATGAAAGCTTTTTGATGCTTTAGCTCTAAAGAAAATGTGTTTCTTGCAATGTTTAGGTCCAAAGCATAAACAGATTCCACTGGACTGGCCTACTAGGTTCAAGATTTGCTGCGGGATTGCAAAGGGTCTCGCGTTTCTCCATGAGGAATCACCATTGAAGTTTGTTCACAGAGACATCAAAGCTACAAATATTTTATTGGACAAGGATTTAACTCCCAAGATATCTGATTTCGGATTGGCTAGGCTTGACGAAGAAGAGAAAACACATATCAGCACCAAAGTCGCTGGGACTATGTAAGGCCTGAGCCTGCCCTTTTTTCCGTTAATCTTTTTCTTTATTACAATTATGTTTGTTTGTTAACCAGAAGAATCATGTGAACCTCTGCAGAGGATATATGGCACCTGAATACGCACTGTGGGGTTACCTAACTTTCAAAGCAGATGTTTACAGCTTCGGCGTTTTGGTTCTAGAGATCGTCGCTGGCGTAACCAACAGTAGTTTCATGGCAGCAGGAGATTCCGTTTGTCTCTTAGAATGGGTAAATATAATATGATCCCAAGTTTCATTTGCGTATACACTTTTTAAACCAAAAAGTGGTTTTGTTGACTAACCCTTTTGTTGTATCTGCAGGCTAACGAGTGCTTAGAATCAGGGCACTTGATGCAAGTGGTGGACGAGAGATTGAGGCCTGAAGTGAACAAAAAAGAAGCAGAGGCGGTTATAAAAGTGGCTCTCGTGTGCTCGAGCGCTTCTGCATCAGATCGGCCTATAATGTCAGAGGTCGTTGCTATGCTCGAAGGTCTCTATCCAGTGCCAGAAACAACCCCAGGAGCAAGCAAGAAATCAGGGGATATAAGGTTTAAGGCATTTAAAGATTTAAAGAGAGACATGGAGAACAGTAAGACGCAGTGTTCTGTTAAAAGTTATCCTTCTTCGTCTTCTTCTTCTACTTCTGGTGCTGGACAAGTAGTTCAAGAAAGAAACAAAGAAGAGTCAAGGACTTGAAGAGATTTCCAGTTCCTTTTCTTTCTCCTTTCTCTTTTTTGTAAAATTATTTTTCTCTTAATTTTGTAAAATGTTTTTGAGGTTATTCCACGATTAGTCATTCACTGTAATTTATCATATCTGTAATAAAGGCTTGAATAGTTGGGAATTGTGTGTTGTGGAAAATCAAAACTCAAAAGATATGAAATTAGTGATCTTTCCGAGTCACACTATTTGCTGCCTCTAAAGGATCTTTTTTCCTTAACATAAAATAAAAGATGGGCAGTGAGATCTTTAATCTAAGAACACGATTATTAAAACCAAAACATTATTGTAGTCTATGATAGGCTGTATTTGTGAAATGATCTGTACACAACCACTGAAATTTCTTCAGTTAGCTTCCTATGTGTAACTGTTGTCTAAAATACTCTAGTCAAGAGTTGACTTACCAAGAAAAGAACCAAATTGACTCAAGTCCGTATAGTTCTATAGTACCTATTGCATAAAACTATGACAATACTTTTGAGAGAGAATTTATAAAATTGAAGTGGAGTAAACTAATTTTAATCCCAACTAGTTCTTGGATCCAAGGGAAAGTACAAAGTCAACTATGAACTATCAAGATGGTTGATTAATGAATAAACAAAATAACCAACTAGTTCAAGTATTCAACACTAGAAAATTTCATGTAAAATTCAATCAAGATTATTGATGCACAACTGATCAACCCCTCCAGTTTTCAATTATTGACAAAATTAACCACGACCTTCAAATTGGTACTCAAGATCTAAAATTAGAGTTGTTGGTGCAAGGTTTTTCTGAATGTGGTGATAATATTGATTTAAGAATCATGAAATCTCATTAGTTTTAGGTAAGTTCTTCTAGTAGTTCTACAAGTAAAATGCAAACACAAAGGGTGAATAATATTCATTCTAATAGTTCTCCTCATACTTGTAATAAAATCAAAACAGAGAGGCTAAATTGTAATTAACAAAAGTGATACTCTATCCGGCTTTAACAAGCAACAGACCCCATGTGTGGACTCTTAATCTCAACTTGGTCAAAGTCACAAGACACTTCACATCTTTCACAATTTTCTATACATATATATACACACATCTTACTTTATATATAGCCGTATTAAAAAAGAGTTTTACTTATTTTCCTTAGTAACTAACTAGTGCTATACTACTATATATGTGGTGACAAGTCATATATAGATCACTTGAACATAATCTTCCATGTCTGCAGCTTACAAGCTCATGATCATGTCGAAAAGCCGCCTTTTTAGCTCTCTACTCTTTGTTCTTACTCTTATCTACTTTGTCTATACAGTCTCTGCTTCTCCTTCTCTGCACCCAGATGAAGGTTTAGTGGTTTTAATGCATCATAAATTGCCAAAACAATGGCGTGTCTTTGTGAATTTGAGCTAAATTTGATTGTGTATTTGATTTGTATTTCTTTGCCAGTGGAAGCGCTTAAGCATATTACATCGACACTTGGCGTGAAACAGTTGAACCTAAGTGAAGATCCATGTCTCACAAAGACTCTTGTAATAACTCAAGATGTTCTCAAGGAAGGCCAAAACAGCACAATCAAATGTGACTGTCATTTTGACAATAACAACACTTGTCATATCACACACTTGTAAGAAACTAGCCGTTTTGTTTTCTGTTTATTTCCCGGGAAATCTATGGTTTTCGGCTCTAGATAACTAATCTTGCTTCATGTGTAGTGTCCTTAAGACATTCAGTCTCCCCGGTAGACTTCCACCAGAATTTTCAAAGCTTCGTTATCTTGAATTTATGTGAGGAGGGTTATTTGCTTTCAGTTTCCTCTGTTTTCTATGTTGTCGTGGATGAAACATCATAAGAACTGGATGTTTTTTCGCTTGTTTGTGTAGTGACTTATGCCGTAATTACCTGTATGGCTCAATTCCTATGGAATGGGCTTCATTGCCTTACCTAAAATCTATGTAAGTCTTTGATCTCAGGTTTCTTGTTTGTTAAGGAAGTAAGAAATGCATCTGAATTTACCTGCAAATTGTTTCTCTGCAGCTCTGTTTGTGCGAACCGCTTATCAGGAGACATTCCTAAAGGATTGGGAAATTTTTTAAACCTCACTATGTTGTATGTTTCTACGGTTTTCATCCTTCATCTAATGGATTACGTATAAAGTTCCATACTTTTGAAATTCGAAGCTAACTTCTTTTGTTTATTTGAATGATTTCAGGGTTCTTGAAGCTAATCAATTCTCTGGACCTATCCCTAAGGAACTAGGGCAACTTGTAAACCTTGAAGGATTGTAAGCAAGAATCTGTTAATCAGAGTGTAAATCAGTTTTTTTTAAATTATAACTAAGGTGATTCTCTCAAACGTTGATTTTTTCATTGTGTTTTTGTTTTCTGATTCTCTCAGAGCACTCGCTTCTAACCAACTAGTTGGAGGCATACCCAAGACATTAGCAAGACTTAAAAATCTGACTAATCTGTATGATCAGCTTTCTTTTCTTTATAAGATGGCCAGTTTTCAATATAACTATTATGTCTAAGACTTTTTCATTCTATTGTTTTCAGACGATTTAGTGATAATCGCCTTAACGGATCCATCCCAGAGTTTATCGGGGACTTATCAAAACTTCAAAGATTGTAAGCCAAGAAACTTTGCATTACAGTTTCAATAGCTTAGAGCATTACAATGAGTTTCAATTTTTTCTGACCTGAGCTTATATTCAATCAGAGAACTCTATGCGAGTGGCCTAACCGAACCTATTCCAGAGTCCATTTTCCGTCTAGAGAATTTGATTGACCTGTAAGTAATCATCTCTTAATACATCAAAGGAAGAAGATTGTAAATTACATGAGCATGTTTATCTTCTTGAATCTAAACTGTAGACATTTATATCAATGCAGGAGGATCAGCGACACAACTGCAGGATTGGGAAAAGTTCCTCTTATAACTAGCAAGAGCCTGAAATATTTGTATGCAGTGTGTCATACATATAATTATGTGTCTAGACCAGAGACAAGATCCTAAACTTTAATACATGTGTTTAAGACTCAAGATTGCTTTTATTAATATTTCAGGGTTCTAAGAAACATGAACTTAACAGGACCAATTCCAACCAGTCTCTGGGATCTTCCCAATCTCATGACTCTGTGAGTATCATGTATATATGTTTATATCAATCTGCATTTTCTGAAACACCAGCCAATCTTTTGACTATGATGCTTTTTCTTATCCCGACAGCGATCTTTCGTTTAATAAACTGACTGGAGAAATACCAGCAGATGCAACCGCGCCAAAATATACGTATGTCCAATAGTATTGAAAGATCAGAGCATTTTATAGTATGAAGTAAACTCATCTCCTGGTTTCAATCTTTTCAGTTATTTGGCTGGAAACATGTTGTCAGGAAAAATTGAATCAGGACCTTTCCTTACTGCAAGCACCAATATGTATGACCAATATCACCTTCTCTGTTACTCATCTATCTCAAAAATATTTCAATGGTATTTCACTAATCTCTTGCTTTATTTTTGCATTTGCTATGGATAAACATATACGCAGTGATCTTTCTTATAATAACTTCACATGGTCGCCAAGCTGCAAAGAGAGAAAGTATGTTCTTCTATTGTTATCTCCTAAGTACTGTTTTTAAAACCTTTACAAAATTTTTAAAAATGTATGTTCTGATGCAGGAATGTAAACACATATGAGAGCTCTCGTTCAAGAAACAGTCTGTAAGAACATTTTTTACCAATCTTATCATCATAGGTCACTGTGCATATTGTTATTAACTCATTGTTCTTGACACAGAACCAGACTTCTTCCATGTTCCGCTATAAACCAATGTCAAAATTGTAAGGTTTTTTTAGTTGGCTATTATTATATATGCCAAATATCCATTTTCAAGTTTTTGAATATGATATTGAAAGAAATTTATTTTATGCAGATAGTAGGTCGCTGCATATAAACTGCGGGGGACCTGATGTAACCATCGAAAACTCTCGAGGCAGGTTTCTATATGAGGGTGATAACTATGGACTTACCGGTTCAGCTACAAACTATCATGGGAAAAATTGGGGATTCAGTAATACTGGTGACTTTATGGATGATGGAATAACTGAAGATACATACTCAGTTTCATCAGAATCTGCAGTCTCAGCAAAGTATCCTGACCTTTACCAAAATGCTCGGCGTTCTCCCCTGAGTTTGGCTTACTTCGCGTTTTGTTTCGAAAACGGAAGCTACAATGTGAAACTCCATTTTGCGGAGATTCAGTTCTCAGATGACGAACCATACGCTAGACTCGGAAGACGGTTTTTCAACATATACGTTCAGGTGCATATAGCATTTTGCTGCAGATTCCTTGAGAACCCTTTTTCAGCTCAATTCTTGAATTTTGAACTTTGTTATGTTTGCAGGGTAAGTTGATTTGGGAGGATTTCAGCATCAGGGAGGAGGCTAATGGAACTCACAAAGAAGTTATAAGAGAAGTGAACACGACTGTGACTGATAACACTTTAGAGATACGGTTGTACTGGGCGGGGAAAGGCACGACGATCATTCCTAAAAGAGGAAACTATGGCTCTCTTATCTCTGCAATCTCAGTCTGTCCCAGTAAGTAAAAAAGTTCTATAAAAGAAAACATCAAGTTTCTTCTCTCAGAAACTTTCATCCTCATTCTATTGTTGTTCTTGTTTAATCAGGTTCGGAATCTGAATGTGGCGGTAAGAGGAAGAATTGTCAAGTCTTTGAATCCTCTGTTCATCTAGATTTTATATCTTAATATGAATCATTCTTATTCTCTTTCTGCTTCTATCAATCTTCAGTTCCGGTGCAGATTCATCCAGTCACACAACAACACAAACAAAGAAAATATCCGCTCATTATCGGCATAGCCGCCTTGATATTCTCTCTTGCTTTCTTAGTATTGGGCGCGTTCTATTGGAGAAGATGTGTTAGCAATGCAGATGCAGGAAAAAGAGGTAACATCGGTTATAAGTATCATCGTCGGCATTTTTGGTAAATGAAGAGCTCAAAGGAATTTATCTGATATCAGGTTCCTTCAGTTTGAGGCAACTAAAAGTTGCGACTGACGATTTTAATCCCTTAAACAAGATTGGAGAAGGCGGCTTTGGATCTGTTTATAAGGTACAAAAAGAGTCTTTAAGCTCTAAGATATCAATGTTAGTATTCTCATTCTCAAAAACAAGGGACGTTAAAGCCAAGAAATTTGACAATGCAGGGGAGATTACCTAATGGGACACTGATTGCTGTAAAGAAGCTATCTTCCAAATCATGTCAAGGCAACAAAGAGTTTGTAAACGAGATTGGTATCATCTCTTGCCTGCAGCACCCAAACCTTGTAAAGCTTTATGGATGTTGCGTTGACAAAAACCAGCTGCTCCTTGTCTATGAATACTTGGAAAACAATTGTCTTGCCCACGCATTATTTGGTAAGGTTCTGCGTCTTCTTCACTTCTGTAAATGATGATATAGAGCTGATAGAGGCCAAATCTTTTGACTGCATTCTTCTTCTGTCTTGTGATTGATTGTTCTATTGTGTACCTGTTGGCCGCAGGAACAAGCGGTCTGAAACTAGAATGGAGCATAAGACACAAAATCTGCTTGGGAATAGCGAAAGGGCTTGCCTTTCTTCATGAAGATTCAGCGGTTAAGATCATTCACAGAGACATCAAAGGAACAAATGTACTGCTAGACAAGGATCTAAACTCAAAGATCTCAGATTTCGGGTTGGCAAGGCTCCATGAAAACGATCAGAGTCACATTACAACCAGAGTTGCAGGAACAATGTAAGTCATATATACCTATATATAATCCTACTTATGATAATAATGTTTCAGTGACAGTTAATGTTGTTATGGTTGCAGAGGATATATGGCTCCTGAATATGCAATGAGAGGTCACCTCACAGAGAAGGCAGATGTTTACAGCTTCGGTGTGGTAGCAATGGAGATCATTAGTGGAAAAAGCAATGCGAATTACACTCCAGATAGCGAATGTTGTGTTGGCCTTCTCGATTGGGTACACTAAACCAATCCTTTTCCCCCAAAAGAAGTCAGCTTTCTCTGAACTGGGTACTAACAAAAACGTTTTTCATTTTCAATTTTCAGGCGTTTGTACTACAAAAGAAAGGGGCTTTTGCAGAGATTGTGGACCCGAAGCTTGATGGGGTTTTCGATATGATGGAAGCAGAGAGAATGATAAAGGTTTCACTTTTATGCTCCAACAAGTCTCCGACATTGAGGCCAAGCATGTCGGAAGTTGTAAAGATGCTTGAAGGAGAGACTGAGATAGAACAGAGCATATCAGACCCTGGAGTGCACGGAGATGAATTGAGGTTTAAGCAAACGTCGGAGATGGGGACATCGTCTTTACCTCTTGTGTCGATTACTTCGTCCTGTGAATCTGTTTACGATCTGTACCCTCTTAGTGCCGAGTCTATTGTTTTCTCTAGACCCTAGATCCCATTGTTACGGTGGGGATTACATAAGATGTTTCGTTAACTTTTTTTCATAAATTTCATTACCAAAGACTGATGCTTTTGAGTGTCATTGCAAAGAAACCGTTCAACTGGTAACCGTTAAATGGGCTATGAAATTAGGGTTTCTTTCGTTCCTTCTCTGCCCGCGAGAATTTCCCGGCTCGATCGACAATAGCGCCTACATTGCAGCCTTTTCCCCAGAGTGATGACATTGAGGTCTGTGATTCTTATATTAACCTTTCCTTCTACTGAAATGTACGAGGACCATAGTTTCTTCTTGATTGGTAGAGATTGAAGCTGCATTTGCATTATCTATGAACAGTGAACACACACAGATAACGAGACTAAAACTACATAATTAGACTAGAGCTGTAGAGTGTCATCTCTTTGTGAATGCGAATGCTGGTGATCACATCTCTCTTATCGTTCTGGTCATTTGCTAGTTTATACTGTGCATCAAAGCTTTTTCTTTTGATTAGAATCTATCATGAACTGTTGAGGAAATTCTTTCACAGCTATGAAACATGTCCCAACACAATTAGACTTGGTGAAATCAACTATTGTATCTACGACTTTCTTGTGCATTTTCTTGGAATCTTCTTTATCCACATTTACAGATTTCATAAAGACTCCACAACACTACTTTAATTGCATCTTCCCAGTGAGTGTTAACCTTTCCAGATTAGGATGCCACTTTTGGTTTATTAAATTTGCAGATATGCTCAGATTGAAAGGTCTATTCTTTGCACTGAATTAGTTTTAAATCGGGTAACAAAGTCTTGCCTTTTTTCTAGCTACAATTTGTTTTGGGCTTATGATTTGTTCATAAATTGCTTCAAATCAAGTAAAGTGTTTTTTGGTTAGCACCATTTGCAACTGAGGTATCATCAATGCCATGTTATACAACTACTAGGGTTACATCTTTGGTGTCTGTTTACACCATACTTCCTCTTTTAGTCCTGAATCTGTTTCTCTGTGCACTGGAGAACTTTTATTGGTTGAGCATATGTTTCTAAATTGTGGTGCTGATAATGATTCGAGAAGCACCATTCCCAAATGTGTATAATGAAGTTATAACCATGAAGTCTCTAGAGAAAAAGACATATAGTAGGGACAGATTGATTTCTTGTCCTGTAAAAGGTGATTCTCGGTGTATAGGATAAGTTGGATAACAAGTATGTAACTGTAGATTTAATGGTGTCCAGTCCAACAATGATGTCTCAATTATTTGGTAAGGAGCTAGGAATAGGGAATTCTTACGTAAGAGAAGGTCTGAGATATCTTTGGTATTTTCAATCTCTCCCTCTGGCTGTTGCGGAGCTTCTGACATCATTGGCCATTCACAGAGGAGATTCAATAAAATTAATATCGAGTAAACCAATCTTTATACCCACTAGCTTTTAGATCCAAAGGAAAGTAGAAGTCAACTCTTCAGAAGACTGAATAATATATGCAACTAGTTGAAGTCTTGTTTCATGTAATACTCAACCAATAATTTTGGCAAGCTTCCCTACAAGCAATGACGAACCCATGTGTTTAGTCTTAACCTCAACTTAATTAGTCAAACTGCATTCACATTTTCACAATTTTCTATACATACATATGTTTCTAACTATATTTATATATTGTGCAATTGTATTTAAGGAGGGTTTCAGTTATATATTTATTTAGTGTTTCAAGTCATAGATAGATCACTTGAACACAATCTTCCATGTCTGCAGCTTACAACCTCATGGTTATGTCGAAAAGTTGCCTTTTTAGCTCTATTCTCTTTGTTCTTACACTTATCTACTTTGTATGTACAGTATCTGCTTCTCCTTCTCTGCACCCAGATGAAGGTTTCCTAGTTTCAAAGCATTATATCATATATATATATATATGTGGCAAAAAATGGCCTCTCTTTGTAAATTTGAACTAAACTTGATTGTGTTGCTGGTTTGCTGTATTCGCCAGTGGAAGTGCTTAAGGATATCGCAGAAACACTGGGTGTGAAGCACTTGAACCTAAGTGAAGATCCATGTCTCACAAAGACTCTGGTGATATCTCAAGGTGTACTGAAGGATGGACAGAACAGCAAAATTAGATGTGACTGTCATTTCGACAACTACAGCACTTGTCATATCACACACTTGTAAGACACTAACCGTTCTTCTGCTTATTTCTCTTGTCTCTTACCCAATTGCTATGTTGCCTCATGTTCAGTGTCCTCCAGAAATTCAGTCTTCCAGGTAGACTTCCTCCGATGCTGTACAAGTTTCGGTATCTTGAATTGATGTGAGGAGGGTTTTCAGCCTTTCAACTATTTCCATTATCTACTGCTATCTAGAGGAAACATCGTAATGGCTGGCATTTTTTGCTTGTTTTTTTAGTGACTTATGCTATAATTACCTTTATGGCTCAATTCCTATGGAATGGGCCTCACTGCCTTACCTCAAATCTATGTAAGTCTTTGCTCTCAAGTTTCTTTATTGTTATAAAAGTAAGAAAAGCTTCTGAAGTTATCTGAAATGTTTCTCTGCAGCTCTGTCTGCGCAAACCGCCTATCAGGAGACATTCCAAAAGGACTGGGGAAGTTTATTAACCTGACCCTTTTGTATGTTTTTACCATTGTTTTGTTTATCTTTTGAGATTACATATAAAGTTTTTTCCTTTCTGGAAACTAAATTTATCATCCGTTTGTATGATTTCAGAGTTCTTGAAGCCAATCAATTCTCTGGAACTATTCCCAAGGAACTGGGGAACCTAGTGAATCTACAAGGATTGTACGTAAGACCCTTTTTAAATCACGTGTTAAGAGATCGAAACAGATTCATGAGTCAGTGATTTTCTGAAACATGATCCATTTGATTTTGTTTTGCTGATTCCAGAGGACTCTCTTCCAACCAACTTGTCGGAGGCCTCCCCGAGACATTAGCAAGACTAAAAAAGCTAACTAATCTGTATGATCATCTTTCTCTTGTGTTTTTTTCTTACTATATATCAGCTTTGAAATGTGTTCATCATGTCGAATTGCTTTTCATTCTGTTGTTTACAGCCACTTAAGCGATAATCGCCTGAATGGATCGATTCCAGAGTTTATCGGGAACTTATCCCAGCTTCAAAGATTGTGAGTAAAGTATCTTTCTTTTCCATTACACTTAAATAGTTTGTAGTCTTGGATTTCAATGTTTTCTGACTTGTGCTAATAACGTTGTATCAGAGAACTCTATGCGAGTGGCCTTAGAGATCCTATTCCAGACTCCATCTTTCATCTGGAGAATTTGAATGACCTGTAATTTATCCTATAATATTGTAAGTTCCAGAAGCCTATGCTCTCTTTTGTAACGAAACTGTGGCTTTTTCTTTTTATGCAGGAGGATCAGTGACACGGTTGCAGGTTTGGGACATGTTCCTCATATAACTAGCAAGAGCCTGAAATATTTGTATGTAATATATCTTTGCCTCAGGTCCAGATACGATCCTATGGTCAAATACATATGTTTAGACTGATATTGATATTTTTCAGGGTTTTGAGAAACATAAACTTATCAGGATCAATTCCAACCAGTCTCTGGGATCTGCCCAGTCTAAGGACTCTGTAAGTGCTATATCACTACGCATCTTGCTAAACACTGTCCAATCTCTTATGATGTCTTTTTTTTCTTTGGGCAGGGATCTTTCCTTTAATAGGCTGACTGGAGAAATACCAGCATATGTAACCGCCCCGAGATACACGTAAGTTCTAAAGTGTTAGATGATCAAAAGGATTAGCTAGGTATGCAATAAAAAATGTACTAAAGCTGTTGAACTCATCTCCTGGTTTCATTTTCCAGATATTTGGCTGGAAACATGTTGTCTGGAAAGGTTGAAACCGGAGCTTTCCTTACTGCAAGCACAAATATGTATGGCCAATCGTATTTTATAGCAGTCATATACGTCAAAACATTTCTCAGTATTACACTAATTGCTCTTTTGCTTCATGGCTCCAATATTCATTTCATAATATGCACAGTGATCTTTCCTATAACAATTTCACGTGGTCTCCAATCTGCGAAGAGAGGAAGTATGTTTTTTTCTTGTTATCTACTTTTGTCTTGTAGAACTTACTTCCTGGATGCTTTGAACATTTGTTTTCATGCAGGAATATAAACACATATGAGAGCTCACACTCAAGAAATACTCTGTAAGAACATTTTGTCAATCTTATTAATCACTGGATACTTCGTGTACTGTTATATAATTGTTGTTCGTATATATTACAGAACCAGACTTCTTCCATGTTCCGCCATAAAGCAATGCCAAAATTGTAGGTTCTTTTGCTTGTCCAAATACCCATTTTCGAGTTTCTGCATATGAATTGGAAATTGTTTACTTGCTTTCCACAGATAGTAGATCGCTGCATATAAACTGCGGGGGACCTAATGTAACTATCGAAAACTCTCGTGGAAAGTTTCTGTACCAGGGTGATAACTATGGACCTACAGGTTCAGCTATGAACTATCATAGCACAAACTGGGGATTCAGCAACACTGGTGACTTTATGGATGATGCAGTAACCGATGATAGATACTCAGTTTCATCAAAATCTGTAGTATCAGCTAAATATCCTGAGCTTTATCAGACAGCTCGGCGTTCTGCCCTGAGTTTGGCTTACTTTGCATTTTGCTTCGAAAATGGAAGCTACAACGTGAAACTGCATTTTGCAGAGATTCAGTTCTCAGATGAGGAACCATACGCTAGACTAGCGAAACGGGTTTTTAACATTTACATACAGGTACATAGAGCCTTTTGCTGCGGATTCTTTAAGAACCCCTTTTTCAGCATTTTTAGCCAATTCTTGAAGTTTGAACTCTAATATCTGTTCAGGGGAAGTTGATTTGGGAGGATTTCAGCATCAGAGAGGATGCTAATGGAACTCACAAAGAAGTTATAAGAGAAGTAAACACGACCGTGACTGATAACACTTTAGAGATACGGCTTTACTGGGCAGGGAAAGGCACGATGTTCATTCCTGAAAGAGGGTACTATGGCTCTCTTATCTCTGCAGTCTCAGTTTGTCCCAGTAAGTAAAGTTCTGTTGAAGTGAACATCACGTTTCCCTCAGAAATTTTTATCCTAATGGTTTACTTGTTCTTGTTTTATCAGGTTCAGAATCTGAATGCGGTGGTATGAAGAAGAAATCTCAAGTCTTTGAGTCCTTTTTTTTCCTGCTAAAGCCTGAATATGGGTTAATCTTTTCTCTTTGTTTTCTTTTGACCACCTTCAGTTCCAGTGCAGATTCTTTCAGTAAAAAAAGATCATAAACAAATAAAATATCCTCTTATTCTCGGCTTAGCAGTCTTTCTTGCTTTCTTGCTCCTTGGCGCATTATGTTGGAGAAAGTGTGTTATCAATGCAAATGCATCAGAACGAGGTACTGATTCACTTGTAAAGTTATGTTGTCTGATATTCTTTTTGTATATAAAGAGCTTAAGGGACCTGATCTAATAACAGGTTCCTTTAGTTTGAGGCAACTAAAAGTTGCGACCGACGATTTTGATCCCTTAAACAAGATTGGAGAAGGCGGCTTTGGATCTGTTTATAAGGTACAAGAGAGTCTTCAAGCTCTAAGAAAAATCAATGTTAGTATTCCTAAAAACTGATGACTTTAAAGCCAAAACTTTGACAATGCAGGGGAGATTACCAGATGGAACATTGATTGCGGTAAAGAAGCTATCTTCCAAATCACATCAAGGTAACAAAGAGTTTGTAAATGAGATCGGTATGATCGCTTGCCTGCAGCACCCAAACCTTGTGAAGCTTTATGGATGCTGTGTTGAGAAAAACCAGCTGCTTCTTGTCTATGAGTACTTGGAGAACAATTGTCTTTCTGATGCATTATTTGGTAAATTATCTGATAGATGATTACACCAAATCCTTTGACTGCATTCTCTTCTTTCTTGAGATCGATTGTTTGATTGTAAACTGTCGGAGCAGGAAGAAGCTGTCTGAAACTAGAATGGGGAACAAGACACAAAATATGCTTAGGAATCGCGAGAGGGCTTGCTTTCCTTCATGAAGATTCAGCAGTTAAGATCATTCACCGAGACATTAAAGGGACAAATGTTCTACTTGACAAGGATCTGAACTCAAAGATATCAGATTTCGGGTTGGCAAGGCTCCATGAAGACGATCAGAGTCACATTACCACCAGAGTTGCTGGAACAATGTTAGTCGTATAGTCAGTCATACAGATGAATCCAACATAAGATAATGTTTCAATAGCAGTTAGTGTTATTTATGTTGCAGAGGATATATGGCTCCTGAATACGCAATGAGGGGTCACCTAACAGAAAAGGCAGATGTTTACAGCTTCGGTGTGGTAGCAATGGAGATTGTGAGCGGAAAGAGCAACACAAAATACACGCCAGATGACGAATGTTGTGTTGGCCTTCTGGATTGGGTACTGATTCAGTCCTTTTTCTCCACAAGAACTCTGCGATCTCAAATAAAAAGGTTTCTTAATTTTCAATTTCAGGCATTCGTGCTGCAGAAGAAAGGGGATTCCGCAGCGATTCTGGATCCGAGGCTAGAAGGAATGTTCGATGTGATGGAGGCGGAGAGAATGATAAAGGTTTCACTTATATGCTCCAACAAGTCTCCGACATTAAGGCCAAGCATGTCGGAAGTTGTAAAGATGCTTGAGGGGGAGATAGAGATAGAACAGATCATATCAAACCCTGGAGTGTATGGTGATGACTTGCGTTTCAAGCCATCACCTTTGTCTTCTGATTATGTCGTGTCGATTCCGTCATCCTCTGAATCTGCTTATGATGATCTGTACCCACTCAGTCCCGAGTCCATTGTCTTTACTAGCTAGAGAGTAGTGTAGACCCGCCAATTATCTCTACGCTAGGGTTGTCTGTTACTTGGAAAGGTTTTCATTTTTAATTATAGATTCTTTCTGCACATGCTATAATTTGAATTATTTCAAGGGAAATTTTCATAGATTGGCCAAGGGCCCACAGATTTAACCACCATTTGGTAAACTGAAAGTTTTTGCTTTCACCAAATAGCCACTTAATAATTTTCGGACAAAAACACCCCTGAAACTTTAAGTGAAGGAAACCAAAACAGTGTACGTTTTCGTTAAGATGTAACTTGTACTGTACACAGTTAGAGAACTTGTTTGTACTGTATACGAATTTCTGGGTGCTATCTCTTTAACGGTGTACTGTAGAGGACGAGATGTCAGAGAAAGAATTTAATGAATTAAATATTTTAAATTAAAAATAAAAATAGTTCCATCTCTTTTTGTTTTCATATTTTTTTCTTCTCATTTTTATAATTAATTTTTATTTTTTTACTTTAAATTGTAATTCTTTTTTTTCTATCTTTTAAGATCCATTTAACTATACTTTATTTTAAACTCTGAATTATTATTCACTTTTCTTTTATAAATTATGTTGTTGAACACAATTTCATATTTTCATTAACATGTATGTATGTGTATGTACACCGTAATAACTTGTGTGTTTATGTGTACATACACAATTAAACTATTAGTATACATATAAAATTTTCTTTAAAAACCATTCAAAACATGTATATTTACAAATCATTATCGTATCGAATATCGTATATACAAAATGAAATCTGAGAAAGTGCGCCTCCATGCGATCAAGCGCCTCCTGCGGGAAATACTTGGCGTTGAACTCCCTCACGAAGTCCACCCAAGTCATCTCCGCCTGACTCCTCCTGGCGATCACACTACGCCACCACAAGTGCGCATCCTTTNAAGTGTGCATCCTTCTCTAGGAAATGCACCGCCAAGTCCACCCGATACTCCTCCGGGCATCTCGTGGAACGAAAGTTCCTCTCAACTCGATCCCTCCAAGTATCGGCCTCCTCAGAACTGGGACCACCAGAGAAGTACCCATTACCAATCTTCTGGAGCTGATCCATCATCTTAATGTATGACGGAACTCCCCCAGCAACTGCAACCCCCGGCTGCACACCCGCCACCACCGGTGGCACAACTGGAGCCTGCGGCACCCCTGNCCCTGGTGCCTGCACTGGTGCCCCTCCTGGGAACCGCTCCAACAACTGCCTCAGCAGATCCGCCACGCCTCCCTCTGGGACCTGGGCCAACCGCACTGACATGTCCACCGGTACCGACACCAGCCAAACCAGCCCCTC
>OVAQ01001057.1:0-12358 GCA_900406345.1 Erysimum cheiri | reverse complement strand
TTAATCAAAAGGGAACTGAGATTTCATATTTGAGGAAGATAGCTTGTCTCTATCTGCCCCACAACACAACACCTCTCTTTGTTAGACTTTCTTTTTCTTCTCTTCCTTCTCTCTTATTTCAGCTCCTCTGTTTTTCTCTAATTCACAATCCCATTTTGTAGAGAGAAGGTAAAAAATGGGTGTGGATTTGAGGCAAGTGGTGGCTGGTATCCTCACCATTACCATGTTTGTGATGCTTGGACAGATGCTTCATAGAGATTACTTTGATTCTCTTCAGGTAAGCTTCTTTGCCGACATTTTTATTTTCCTGTTTTGGTTTAATGTTTTTGCTTCTAATGTGATACTAATTTCAGCTTAGTTCAAGTGAGTTCTGTTTGATTTCTCTTCTTCATTGTCAGTTCTTCTTCTTTCTGAAATTTTTGTGTTGATACTTCTCTTAGATGCCTTTTGAAGTTAGATCTAATTCAAAGTAAGACAATTTTAGTTGTTCAGTGAAATTTGCTTGATTTGTGCATTATAGGGTTTTCTTCAAAACCAAAACTTTCCATTTTTAGATCAAAAGTTGGATTGCATTTGATCATAAGAGACCTAAATTAGAGTCAACAGTTTGCTCCAGCAGATCATTAAGACATGATTGATTTCATCTCTTTTGGGTGTAAACTAATAGTGAAAAAGGTTGAACCTTTTCTTCTGTAGCTAACTCTTTAAGTTTTTTTTATCTTGTCATTTTGGGTATTTTTTACAGGAGAAAGTTCAGGGAGATGCACGAGATATTGAATTTGAAGGATCTAAAGTCGCTGTGAAAGATGGTCTGGTCGGAACCGTTGAAGGAAGTAAAGGACTTTGGATGGATGATGACAATGATCTTAATCCTTGTTGGCCAACATTACTATCAGGTATGTGTGTTTACTAAGACTCTGTCTTATGCAGTTTCTACTTTTGTTTGCATCATTGGTGCTGCTGGACTAGTTATTAAGGACCTAATTGTTGCAGATGAAGCGGTATCGTCTAAAGGGTATGTTACATTCTCGCTAACCAATGGTCCTGAGTACCATATCTCTCAGGTATGCTTTATAAAAACTCATAAAGTGGTGATCTTTATTAGTTTCTTTAGATGTGTTAGTTATCTTCTTGTTGTTGTTTGTGTGGTTAATTCTGTTAATCTTGTTTTAGATCACTGATGCTGTAATGGTGGCAAAGCATCTTGGAGCAACTCTAGTGCTTCCTGATATTAGAGGAAGCAAACCCGGTGATGAAAGGTTAGGGTTGTTTTATATGTTCATGCTAATTTGTTTCTCTTTAAGGCTCCTAAATCAATGAATTCACTGGTTTATCAGGAATTTTGAAGATATATATGATGCTGATAAATTAATTAAAAGCTTGGAAAATGTTGTCAAAGTTGTCAAACAATTGCCTGATGAAGTTTCTCTACGGGATATAGCCATTGTAAAAGTCCCTACCAGAGTTACTGAAGATTACATTAAGGAGCACATTGAAACCATCTTCAAATCGAAAGGAAACATTCGAGTCGCATCATACTTCCCTTCTGTAAACTTGAGGAAATCCTCACAAGATGGTGAAACTGATCCCGTCGCTTGTTTGGCAATGTTTGGGTCCTTGGAGTTGCAACCTGAAGTGAATGCAGTCGCTGAAGCAATGGTTGAGCGGTTGAGGACTCATAGCCGGAAATCAGGCGGCCGTTTCATAGCGGTAGACTTTAGACTCGATGTACTTGAGAAGAAAAATTGTCATACAACTGGTGTTGTAGGGTCCAAGACATGTTACAACGCGCAAGAGATTGCTTTATTCTTGAGGAAGCTTGGATTTGCCAGCGACACAACTATCTATCTGACTCAGCCAAGATGGGACAGTAGCCTCAATATCCTTAAGGATATATTCCCAAAAACGTTCACAAAGGTGTGTGGATCAAACATTCTTTAGTCCAAGAAAGTCTTTTTACCCTATTTGCTAATCTTGATTTTTGTCACTTGACAATGGCAGGATGCAATAATGCCGGCAAGTAAGAGATCAAAGTATCTTGAATCAGAGAGTTCCGAGTATGAAAATGTTATCGACTTCTATATAAGCTCAAGGAGCGATGTCTTTGTTCCCGCTATATCCGGTCTGTTTTACGCAAACATAGTTGGAAAAAGGATAGCTTTAGGTAAGCCTCAAGTGTTAGTTCCAGCGGAAGTCTCAGAGACATCTGGCCGTGCTACTGATTTCATCTCTCCCTACATCTCAAAGAAAAACCATTTGGCTTATTCGTGCTTTTGCTGACCGTCTAGCATTTCTAAAGTAATCTACATGCATAATTCCTCAGAAGGGCCTTCTCAGTTTTTTTTATCAAGTGTAAGCAATTTAATTATTCTCTTTTTTTTACTTTGTAAGTTTGTTTCAATATAAGTTGGTTTTTTTGGGCAAGTGAGGTTTACAGTTTGAATCCGTTGGCTCATAGCTTTTGCTTTCTATAAATTTTGCTCTGTAGCATGAAACACATAAATTGTTTGTAAGATTGATTTTAGTGTTGAGGGTTTCTGATGAAGGAAGAACCATGTGAACTATGACAAGATGTGATCTTGCTTGTCTCTAAAACCATGTTCATTGTTCCACAAATCTAGTGACTTCAATACAACACTTCTGAAACCAACCAAAAAACTGAGCCAAACTCTCGTTAGTACAACCACAAATCCAATTCAATTCACAGTTGCACTTTTACAACATACAAAAAGAAGAAATATGAAAAGGGACAAAAGAATTGGATCATTGCAGTATACATTTGAAAATACTTTTACCATTTTAAAAAGAAAGAAAGAAAGGTTAGAGGTTTAGGCCATTGTCACAGGTTATATCTGTTATTGCTTCTGAAGTTGCAGTACAAGGAAGGTGAATCTAGTTTACTTTTTATGCACTTCTTGAAGCTTTGTATTTACGGAACGGTTTCTTGAAGTAGACGCTCATTGGGGTCTTGGGTACAGGAATCAGTTTCCCGAGAACTGCTAGTGGCCAGCTGCAGAGGTAGTAAAGAAATTGTTCATTTAGTAGTTGTTAAAAAACAGGAATCTATGTTTCATAAGTAAGTACTGAGAACTAAGTTTGAAGAAAGTGGACCAACCTGACCAATCCAATGATGATAGAAGCAAGCCATAGCTGCCATCCCAGTCTAACGGTATGGGCAAACTTCCCGAGGAAAGTAACGATGAGTATCTGCATTTTTAACCAGAAGCGTTTACTTACAATCAGCAATGCTAAAATGTCTCAAGAGAGAGGAAAGAGATCAAAGAGGCTTTGTGTTATTGTCCAACCTGAAGTATAAAGGTGACTCCAACAATTGCGACGAAGAGAGGGTTCTTAGAAACTCCTCGGAAAACATTCATTTCATCAGGTTTCCTTGCATTGAACTCGTTGAATATCTGGAAGACTTGCACGATTAAAAACCACTCCAAATGTTTAGAGATGAAAGAAGAGATGCTTTGCTTACTTGACACATAACGAAGGCATTGAATATCATAGTGTTCTTCACTTCCACAGCATGTGCATGGTTGTCTTGGTTCAACCCAAGAATGCTTAGGCCTGCAAAGTTGAGAACTAGAAGAACGGCCACTTGATAGAATGACTGCAACATTCCCAGATTTTATTTTCAGAGACATGCAAGCTAGAAAAATATTTAGTTAAATATTAATCATGTTGGTTTTTGAGCAAGTCACCTGAACAAGTAAGTTCCTCCACATGATGTTTGTTATAAGAGGTTCCCTGCAAATCCAAAGAGAAACCATCAAGAACCATACGGCTTAAACCACAATACATCTAGTTTTGTTTCACTAATATTATGTGGAAAACATAATGTTTATACCTTCTTCCAACAGGGGTTCTATGCATAAGATGATCGGTTGGTGGCTCTGTAGCGAGTGCAAGTGCTCCAAGAGTATCCATAATAAGGTTGACCCAAAGCAGCTGCATTAAAATAACACCATTCTCTGTCTTTTATCCTCCATTTTTACCGTGTCTTAAAAAAACAACCATTCAAAAAGCATCAAAGTTCATGCTCAAGAGACAGGGGAAGATTAGTTTACCTGGACAGCCTTTAGAGGAACGTCACCAGAAGACATTGCTGCTACAACATTGATTATAAGTGCTGCAACATTCACGGTAAGCTGGAATTGTATGAATTTCTGAATATTTGCATACACAGAACGCCCCCATCGAACAACCTGGAAGAGTAAATAGAGTTGTGTGATTAGACAGGCATAAAAAACAGCTGAAAGATGAAAGATAAGCTGAAAGATCATAAATTTCTATTTGCTATAGTACCTTTACTACTGAAGCAAAATTGTCATCCAAAATGATGATGTCGGAACTCTCTTTTGCAACTTCAGTTCCTGATATACCCATCGAGAGACCTATGTCTGCCTATAGTATCAAGTAACAAAAGAAAAGTCATATTTGGAAATGAAACACAAAACATAGTAAGCTGTTTTGTCTTATGAGAAGGATAGAGGATTTCTAACCTCATGGAGTGCAGGAGCATCGTTAGTACCATCACCAGTGACAGCAACAACATCTCCATTTTTCCGTAGTGCTTGAACAAGTAAAAGCTTGTCATTAGGAGAGGACCTACCCATCACCTGCATTTTACCCTAAGTTAATGTTTGAAAAAGCAGCAGCAAGGTCATAAGATCCTTGACTGGTTAGTTATCATACCGTTATTTTCTTGGCTACTTGTTCTCTCTCTTTTTCAGATAACTCACGGAACACTTTTCCTTCAATGATAGTAGGCTCAGTGGCTTCTGTATCTGAAGAAAGTATACCACACTCCAAAGCAATTGCTTTTGCTGTTTGAAGATTGTCTCCAGTTACCATTCGTACCTAAACAAAGATATTTCATTTTTAAACGTTACAGATGGGCTGAGCATCTATATATGAACAAGATGATCATTTTATATAATCATCTATAGACAACTAGAAAGCATAACTGAAAAGGCTATGAGCCTACCTTAACACCAGCACTGGTGCAGATTCTCACTGCTTCTCTGACACCAGGACGACAAGGATCCTATATAGCATAAGTATTTTCCAAGAGAACAACAAAAGCAAGGAAAATTAAAATTTTGGAAGAAAGGAAATTTGTCACATAGTGAACACACAAAACAAACCAAAAGTTACCTTTATTCCAACGATGGCAAGCAATATCAATTCATCTTCTGGTAAATCCCATTTATCCAAGTCCTCTTGTTCCTTGGGAACTTTGTTCAGTTCTTGTGTTCTGCATGCAATAGCAACACATCGCAAACTATTTTTCGCCATGCTATCGATAGCAACTCTGAAAAATTCCTGCAAACAATTTCCAGACACGAATGTTCTTGAAATTTGAGATGGAAGGTTTGGTCTTCCTAGGCTAGCAGAGTGTGTCCAAGTGAAACTTTAACACCATTTTTATTCTTTAACACATGATAAGATCAGAGAGATAGTGATTTCAAAAAGATTCAGTCATCTCACCTTTTGGCTATCAATGGGCTGCATAGTACCATTTGAGTCCATGTATTGTGTACAGCAACCAAGAACTATCTCTGCTGCTCCCTTCCAATGAATGAAAACTTCAGAATCACCCTGCAGTGAGTTAAAATACGCCTAATCAGCTTCATAGATTACTTCAATGCCTCCACAATAAAAAGTTCTGTAGTTTTAAAATTGGAGAAAGGACCAAGAAATTACTCGAAGAACAGCAACACCTCCACGCTTTTTCTCTGAATTGAAAGGGAAAGCATGGATGATAGCAGACTCCGACCTGATGGTATCAAACTTCATCCCCAACTGCAACAATATCTTCTTTAAATATATTGCCCATACAGAGGAAAAATATGTCAAAAATGGACTAGTAGTAAACAAATGATACCTTATACGCCCAAGACAGAATAGCCTTCTCTGTAGGAGATCCAGAAATCTCTACCTCCCCACCATCCTACAGTTAAACAACATGAGCACTAAACATCCATCATTTGATAACCACAGGAGGAGCTTAGAGTAAGAAAGACAGGTTTTTGGCTCGTGTCAATTCATAAGAGATAAGAATATAAAAAATCACCTTAGGATGAAAAACGTTTCCTGTGGTGTTTTGTGCCACACCCTCACTTATTAAGGCAACAAGTTTAGAGTGGAGCCCAGAGGGGTTGTCAGCTACTTCCATCCTTGATCCTCCAGCATAAGTCTCAACCACAGTCATCTGTATTTTTGCAGAGAGGTAAAATTAGCTTTCTCGAGAGTATGATGATTTTCATGTCAATGAAGAAGCTCCCATAGCGTTGATGCTTGGATTTTACTGGAGACTGACCTGATTCAGAGTTAAAGTTCCAGTTTTGTCACTGCAGATTGTTGTTGCTGAGCCCATGGTTTCACAAGCTGAAAGCCTCCTAACCTGTTTACCAACTAAAAAGTGGTCAGACAATAACCAAGAAGAAAGAATTAAAGTGACAATACCCGTTCTGATTCTTACCAAAGCTTTGTCTGCCATCATCTTTCGCATTGAGTAAGCCAAACTGCAAATATGGAGTCAAGAAAAAGTAGATCAACACCTGAGATGTAGTTACTTATTTTAAGAGTGGATTATATTAAGTAAGACTTACGTGAGGGTGACTGCTAGGGGAAGTCCCTCAGGCACTGCCACAACCACAATAGTAACCTAAACAAATCCCAGAGTTAACTGATATATCTATCAAATAACATAATCAAAAATGTAGAATGAATACTTACGGCGATTGTAAATATCTTTACACAGTCATCTACAATGTCACTGATACTGGTCGTCCCTTTGATAAACTGGGTCGCTCCATTAGGATCTTGAGTAGTTCCGGTAAAGTATCTGAAAAAACTCATGATTATAGCCATCAACATGGCATGAAGTTGTAAGCCAAAAGATTTATTGACCAAGGTTAATGAAATTACCTCACAAGAAGAGCCACCAGGACAACAAGAGCCACTGAGAGCCCTACTATACCGATGAAGGTTGCAAGACCATTTAACCGCACCTGTTACAAGATTACCAAAAGGAAATGTTAGCCTTCTTCAAGACATTTTGGAGACCATAACCCAATGAAAAAGTGATCAAGATGACATACCTGCAAAGGGGTTTCTTCACCAGTATCCTCTGAGATACTTGCCATTAACAGTCCCCACTCAGTGTTGATTCCAACACCAGTAACCTGTTGAAAGACTCGCAAAGAATAACTACCAGAAAATGTGAAAAATATGTAAAAGCAGTAGTTAACAAAGGAAAAAGCCTCAAAGATTTTACCAGCATGTTACCGACTCCATCAGCTACTTTACAACCAGACATTAGAAAAGGGGATTTTTGATCCTTGTGAACCTGCAACAAAGGTCTGTCTTAGCAAGTAGATAGAGAAGATGCACATAAAAATTGCACAAACAGAGCCATGATGAACTCACAATCTTGCTTTCACCGGTCATGCTAGATTCATCAATAGCAAGAGAATGACCACTAATTAGCACTCCATCCGCAGGGACCTAAATGGATACAGTACGTAATGCCAAAGTATAATTGAATTCTGTAAGCTACAGAGGGAATATATTGACAAAGAATACTTACCTGGTCACCTATTCTAAGAGGTATAACATCTCCGACAACAACGTCGTAGATTGAAATCTTCACTGTTCTCCCTCCTCTCATGACCTGTAAGAGTTTTCGTTTGTTTAGTTATCAGATCATAAAACATATAATTCTAAAACATTCTAAGATGTTAGAGCAATTAAGCACCTCAAGTTGTATATTTCGTTTTTCATCGTTGAGGTTTTGAAACTGAAGAGATTGGCGATAGTCACTAACAGCTGAAAGAATCAAAAGATAAAGTGTAAAGAAAGATTCATCTTAAAGGGATTAAGAGCAACGTTGTTTTTTAAGAATTTGTGGCAGAACACATTCATACCTGTAACAACAATGACAAGCAAAACTGCAAACGCAATGCTTCCACCATCAAGCCATCCTTCTTTCAAACCCTGATGAAGTAGTAACCAAAAGTTAGTGCAGCCTGATTTTGAAAAATGAAGAACTATACGAAAGGAAAGCATACCTCTGTCTTTATTCCCAATGCCAATGATGTTACAGCCGCTATGATCAAGATGATAAGAGTTAAATCTTGCCAAGCTTCCCAGAGGAACATCTGTTGGACAACAGAGTTAAAAAACGAATGAGTTATCCACAAACTGATCGTAAAACACAGTCCAAAGAAGTTATTAAAGACACTGCTTACAAAAAAGTTTTTCCCCTTCTTCTTTGGGTACGTGTTAGATCCAAAAGCATTCTTCCTATCTATCACTTCTTTCTCATCCTCATTGATACCTTGTTCCAGATTTGACTTCAACTTCTCTGCAACACCTTTGACCTGAAAAGGTAATCGTTAATCTCAGTATAATGAAATCTTCCCATTTACAATGAATGCAATATGAGCCTTGAATCATACCCCTCCATATTGCTGCAAATTGGACATGTTCTGGTTCCTGGTCATTGATACAAGCTTTTCAAGATCAATGTCAAAGTTTCCAGTTGAAGCTGCTGGAGTTGATGATCCAAACGCTGATTGATTGATCCCAAAAGAAAGATTAATCCATAAGAAAACAAAAACAGAGATTTGATTAACTTATATGAAGATCAAAAATGAGATCATACCAAGTTGTTGTTCCCCGGCCAATTTAAAAAGCAATGCTGCCTGATTCATATTAAGAGACGTCAGATCATAAAACAAAAAAATCTTTCAAATAACAAAAGAGAATTATAGAATTAATTACCCTAATGACTTGAGCATGTGCTCTGATCATCCTCCTCCGATTATCATAATGTTCTTCTTTATTTAGATCCAAAGTGTATCGAAATCGACGCGATGCGTTCAACACAAGAGCCGCTTGCTACAAATCCACCATCAAATCCACGTTACAAATCGAATCTCAATTCTTGTAAATCAAAGAAGAAGAGAGAAAGATATATAAATATATATACCCTCCAGCGACGGAGAGATTCAACGGAGGCGTTTTTGGTGTTATCAATATCAAAAGGATCATCAGGATCATGTTGAAGCTCTTCATGATCAGAATGTTCTTCAGTTTTAGCCGAACCAGCTTCCATATCGTCATGACGTCCTGACATTGACGTCAGGAGCAATCCATTGCTCGACGAAGTGCTCATTCTTCCTTCCTTCGTCTCACCCAGCTTTCAAAAGATCCTCTTGAAAAGAAGAAAAAAACGCAGAGAAAGAAAAATAGAAACGACCTTTTAATGAATGTTTTTGTTGGGTCGTTGTTAAAAAAAAAGTTTAGGTGTGTGACGGAGAGAGAATGTGCCTAACTCGTAAAAAGAAAGAGAAGGCAAACAAAAATATCTTTCTCTCTTCCTCTTTCTCTCTGTTTTTACCTCTCTGTCAATCACAGAGAAAAAAAAAAAAAAAAAAGAGAGAAACTAATTTAGAGTTTCTATAACAAACAATATTTGATTTACCAGAAACTAAGGGAAACAAAAACACAGAGAGAGAGAGAGAGTTCGAATGAATGAGGTTATTACTATTTTTGGTATGGTTTGGCAAAAATTGTGGAAAGTTTGTTTGTTTTTTTTTTCTTTTTATGGGAAAGAGATCGAGGAAAATTATGAAAATGAAGATGAAGAAGAAGAGAGAGATTTTCCCGGGAAAAAGAACATGGTTGCATCTCCTACCATTAATATAACATGGCATATCTAATCATCTCAATTTTTTTATAAAAAATTCATTCCTTGTTCTCAGATCTAACTACATTTTTCATTTTTTTTATTTCTTGCCCAATTCTTTGGAAAAAACAAAAAATCATTTTTTACTATGTAATTTTTGATATAAAAGAATTTGAAAATATATCGATTTTTCACGTTTTTGAAATACGGTTTTGCTATATTTTTATAATTATGATAAACAAATTGTCATAAATCTAGTAAAACTAGTTCTTTTTTAAATCATTCTAACTATTGTAATATTCTGATTATTATGGTATGCTAATTATCTTCAGAACTTAATTAAATTATTGTAATATCCTGCTATTCCACTGTTAACCTTATATCATTTGAAAATTGGTATACCAATTATTTTCATACCTTAATAAATTCTATCTAATCAAGTTTCCAAGAAAGATAATGGGAAAAAGAATTTGAAAAGAATAAAACAATGTGACAGAGAGAGATTAGTGAAGTTGCTGAGAAAGTTCGGATTAACCTGGTGAACGTGTGTACGACATAAAGGTCACTTGGGTTGCACGACATAACCAATCATTGTTTGGGTTTTTTTATACAAGATTCCATTATCTACTAAGTACGCTTGTAATTATATATTTAACTTAACTGTAATCAACATTCAAGAAAACAAAGTCTTTTGTTTCTTCTACATGTAAAAAAGGTTCTGAAAAATAATCCAAGTCATATATAATGTGCAAAGGTTTTTAAGCTTCTGATGAGTGAAGCTTTATAAATAAGTGAAGAGTATCTTATATGAGNTTTTGTTTCTTCTACATGTAAAAAAGGTTCTGAAAAATAATCAAAGTCATATATAATGTGCAAAGGTTTTTAAGCTTCTGATGAGTGAAGCTTTCTAAATCAGTGAAGAGTATCTTATAATTAATAAAGCTTAAATGTCTGAGATTACAACAGATTATGAGCCCAGAGAAAACTCTAAACCCAACTCAGATTCCATCATCGAAGGAAATGATAACAACTGACCTTTTTTTTGCTTGCAATGGTTTCTCAATTCTCATTTCTCACTGTGAGTTGTTAATGTCACCAGCTACTCCGATCATTTGATCAGCCTCAAGAGTTGACTCCTGCAACAACGTGAATGAGAAAATTGAATACATGTCATCTTAAGAGCAAATTGAAGCTCTTTGAAAAACTGATGTCACTCACCTCATTTTTATTAGCAAGCAGATTTTGGGGTGTGTGAGGAGTAGGGGCTTTGGATAAGTCTCTCAGAGTCCCCTGATGTTATAATGTTGTTCTTAGGTTTATAATCGGATAGATAGGCCTAATTAATGAGTCAAATAGCAACAGAGACGAGGTGATCAATTTGAATAAAGGAAATTATTAGCTTACCTTGTTTGCCCACATTAGTCCACATGCATTACAAAGTGTTCTTGGCCCTTCAGGTCCACGCCGCATCATTGGAGTTGACTTCTCACTTATTCCACAGTGCCGACATCTTAACATGTTCACAACCGTTTGAACAAGAATAAGATCAGTGATAAGCTTCGTCAACTTAAGTATACCAAGCTATGAATAAGTTCATATCATCTACAATGACTTAAGATGCATATAAGATAGTCAGTTCAATTATTGTTATCCTCTCACAAATATGATTTAGTAGTTCCAGGTATGGAATGAGTGATGCCATGATGATAAGTATAAGATTCAGAGTTTAAAAGAACATCCCAAAACAGTTACCAAATCAATTCTTTCCATTTTTTAGAGTTGGTTGAGGTTTTATAACGAGTTGACTGAAGTTAAAATTATAATGCTGTAAGAAATTTGGAGCATTTTTTTAACTTACAAAGCCTCTTGCTTCTGAGTCTCACTCCCTTCTACAGCCCAGCTCTGGCTTGACCCCCAATCCGATCCAGTGGATGCAGAATCATCATTGCTTGACTTGGCGGATGTGAACTGACCTTTCTTACGCTGCATTCTGCATGCAAAAATGAAACCATAATTACAAAACAGTGGATCCCAAAAGGTGGATATAAGCAAAACCTAGTTGTTGATTTAGACATGACCATACCTCAAGGCTACCTCCTTTCTGACTGTGTAGCGAATTGTCTTATCAAAATTCCTCCCTTTTCGTTTCTCCCTAAATCTGATCAAAGAGGCTAACCGCTGCGGGACACTAAGCCTTTGAGGAGTACCAGATGGACCCTGGTTCATTTGTTAGTCAGCAACAAACTCCATGAATAAACTGATTTCCCATATAGTATATAATCTTTTATTACCAGTACCCTGTTGTTCTGATGAGGTGACCCTAAGGTTGTTGGGTGTGTCTGTGGTACTTCCCGTCCACCAAGTAATAAAAGCACGGCTTGAACCTGCAGTAAAAATATTGAGCAGCGCTTCAATTAGCGGAAGAAAAACAACCAGCTGGATACGTTGACCATATGTATCCATAACTAAACATAAGAACCAAAATAACTAGAAAACTTAAAGTCACCTTCTCAGGTGAGACACGGTCAAAAACATATACTTGTCCCTGAAAGGACAATGTCAATTGATCTCCATTTTCAATACCACGGTCTACAACTTCACCGCGATTATCAGCTGAGTTTCCAGGGTGAGAAGGAATGTCTGTCTCCACTCCCT
>OVAQ01001056.1:0-21458 GCA_900406345.1 Erysimum cheiri | reverse complement strand
AAGAAGCAGTATTTTAGGTCTTCCAAATCTGTAACACCTAATCTTTTCATCTAATGATATTTACACTTTAGCAAAAAAAATATAGAACTCACATCATATAACCCTACCATTAACCTTGTTTCCTTGCATTTTTTTTGTTATACTAGTCTATTATGTTTACCTCCATGTCTCTTTTCATAAAAGAGAGTTTGAGTTTAACACTACTTAAAGCAATGCTTCCATTATTGCATTACTTTAAGTTTGCCTATTATTGGTTTGTTTTTATTTTTTTCATCCCTCATATATAATACTAAGATTTAAGTATTATTTACGATTGTTGAATTAATCAAAAAATTTACAAGCTATTTATCAAACCTAAGACATATTAATTGTACATAAGTATATTGAAATTACTAAGTTCAATCAATATACTGTATTTTGTTTTAACATATTAATAATTAGTAATATATTTAATATCCTACTGTAATTACTAAATTGTAAAGAGTTAAACTTAACAGTTAATTAACTTTTGGCCGAAGGATAATTTAGGTATTTCAAAAACAAAAACATAAAAACGACAAATCACATGAAGAATATATGTCTTTTTTAATATAAAATTTTATAGAAATACCCTCAACTTTTGTTTAATATTACGTTCTCAAAAAGAGTCAAACCTTTTAGAATCTTTAGTACTTTCGTTATCTTGTTTCTAACGTTCAACGCCGGTGAGAAAAAGACCAAGACTCGCCGGTAAACTACTTTCAAACATTTTAGAGCGTTACATTAATAAACTTGCCCCTTTCTTCATGGATTCACTTCGTCACAGATTCTCAGGTCTTTTCTTCTCCTATAAATTTCTAGGGTTTCTTCAATTTCAATTCTCACCCTCTCTTTGACTCATCATAGTTTTTTTTTCTCTCTTTCTCTTGAATGGCCGATATGCGTTTCGATCGTCCTCCTTTAACGCAGCCGGTTCAATTGTCGAGCGTGCAATGCCTTGTAGTGGCTTTTTGTATCTTTTTCCTTGGTTAGTTTCTCAACGTAAAATCCCGATTTACGATTTTGATTTTGGTCTGCGTTTGAACTGTTTGAAGTCTGACTTATTTCTCGATGACTCAGCGTCGCTTTTTCTGACTGAGAGTTTGTACAGACCAGAAAATGTCTGGCTTGGACCCAATTCCTCCATTCTTCTTGAAGCAAGCTCCATTTTTGTCAAAAGCATTAAGGTTTTGTTTTCCATCTCTCTTCTTTTGGTTCTGTCTTCAAGGCTGTCTTGATTATTGAAATATGTAATTTGATTTTTTTGTTAGGTGAAAGAGTTTGACTATTCAAACTCTGGACTTAAGCTCTATGGTTTCCATAGATCTCCTCCTCTCAGTGTCTTAGCGAATTGGTCTACAAATCACATGTTATCTCTCTCACAGGATTCTTACAAGGCAGGTTTAAGATTATCAGTACTGTTTTCTTTAGAGTATATGTATGGCTTTTTGAACTTACTTAGGACCTTTATTGTATAGGTTACAAGTCCTTTTTTTGTGTGTGTGTGTGTGTGTGTGCTTGTCATTGAAAAATTGAAATCAAAGATTCCATCTTTACCAATTTATAGTCAGAAGATATACTAGCTTTGATTATCATTAGATTCTCTTCAGACAATTTATTGAACTGATTTTGCTTCTATCAGGGATGGCCATACTATCTCAATAGCGGAACTCATTTAAACATTTCCTATAGAGTTAAACCGCAAGGTTCTGCGGTTCAGCTTCTGATCAATGAAGGTTAGTAAATATTGTCATATGCTAATTGCGATGCTTGCCTGATGGTTTAACATTGTCAGTGAGGCTGTGATTGAGTTTAGAAAACATGAACACAAAGTAAAACTTAAAGCTTTTCATTATTGAGGGAAACACTAACCGATAAACCTTCGCCAAAGCCAAAAATTTACCTAAACCCATTTACCGCGTGTTTTCTCACAGTGGACACTTCATTCGTATATAGTATATACTAAAAACGTTAAGCAAAACCCAACTAGAAATGGAAAACAACTTTGAACAAAATAAGAGGAAATAGAAGAGATATGTGAGTGAGTTTTTTGTTTGAAAGTATTGCCTTTAAGGGATATAAACTGATTACGTTAATTCTCTCGATTCATAGGAGTGCAAGGCAGCTCTCAGTCGTTGTATGAGAATGCATTTCGTGACACCGCTTGGTCATGGAATCTAATTCAGGGTTAGTCAAATGGAAGTTGCTACTTAAAATGCATTGATTATCAAGAGTTAATCAAAGTTCTTTACAGGGAGTGGTATGATTGAATTGGAGATAAGTAAGTCTTCAAGTTATTATCTTACTGTGGCTAACTTGAACAGAAAGGACGTAGAGGTAATAATTATTGATCAAGTAATGACTTTGGATTTAGTTTAAGTTTCTGTTGTATTTCTGCACCGTCCACTGTTGTACATGACATGATGTTTGTTCAGGTGGAACTGAATATTGATGTGAGGGCTGTCTTGTATGATACTAAGCAATCATTCTACAACTGTACCTTCAGAAATGGCGAGTGCACATTCAATACAATGTCCCTTGTTGGAAATTCTGTTGTTATAACTTCACCGGCACCGAGTCAGGTATGTTCTCGTAATACGAAACACCAACAAAATTATTATTATTATTATTGTTTTGACTCTCAGCTGATTGAATGTTCATCTCACTTGCCTCTGGGATTTAGGGAGTATCCATGGAAGATGAATGGTATATCAGGTTCTCATATGAACCTAGATGGATTGCATATGTAATTTTATTTGGTAAACACTTCAATTCTTTCAAAGTCAATTTCATGATTGGAGTTGAGCATTGGTTAGTTTCTCTATAACAAAAAGAACTGGAAGACATTACATGCAGTATTATTGCATATGCAGGTGTGGTGATGGGCTTCGCACTGGTCGCTATGCAATTCTGTAACAAATTACAGTGCTGTGGTGGAGTGGGGCATCGAACCGAAAATGATTCAGCGAGAAGACGTCTACTTGCAGACAAAGATGACAATGATTCGTGTAATGAGCCTTTCGCAAACGATGATGCTGATTTGGAAGAAAATATAGGAAATGATGGCGAAGCAAGTAATAGCAGTAAACGTCTTTGTGCCATTTGTTATGATGCTCAAAGAGATTGTTTTTTTCTCCCGTGTGGTCATTGCGTCTCCTGTTATCAATGCGGAACAAAGTAAGTTTTTGTCCACTAATGTACAACTTGTGGATTGCAAAGTTGTAATGCTAATGTGTTTACCATATTAGGATTGATCTAAAATATCAAACGTACATATTGCAGGATAGCAAGAACTGATGGGAGTTGTCCAATATGTCGAAGGAGATTGAAGAAGGTGAAGAGAATCTATAAAGCGTAAGATGTATCGATAACTCTCCAATATGAAGTTGAATCTATAGACCATTAATAAAAAATAATAATTTAATATTGACAAGGCTCAGATTATTCTCTGCATTATTTGACCATCTTTGTGATAACTCACCATTGTTAAGCACCATAGGGTAGGTAATATAGAGGCAATATAGCGAATCGTTGTTTGTTGACTCACATTCCGAAATGGGATTGAAATCTTGAACTGGTAAGTCAGGACCGTAGCTTTGTAGTCGAGTATAGATGCGAAATTGGGAGAAATGAGATGGTGTATCTTGGTGACTTGGGAATATGTCGTGCGGTCTCTTGCCTCTAACACAGACACACCCTTCTCCAATGCACAAATTTCTGTCACTTTCTCTTGTTATTTCTCTTGGTGAACCAACTTATTATTTTTCTGTTTATTGATTTTTCACATGGTTCTTTACCCTCTTCTTCCTTTCATACATTTAGATCTCCAAATTCCAGAAACGAAAATTCGTATCATTTCTATTTAATGCGTCACTAGAGTTTTTGGATGAAAAAGGTGCCAAAAATGAACTTGTAGTCTAATAGTTTGTGTTGCTCATTCGAGCACGTATATTGCAAAATCACATGTTGTGAACAAAATAAAGTACTGTACTTTTGTATTATTTATTTTTAAGATTTACAAATCTAAATTTATAAGTTTTAAAGACGATAATTAGAATGAAAAGTTGTGTATTTTTATGTGTGTATAAGTTACGATTTGGATTGATAAGTATACTATTATTAATTTTACGTAATAATTTTGTACTATAACTTTGGATTTCTAATAAACGATTGTAAGTAATTTTAATAAATTCTAGTTTTGTAATATCCAAAATAACATACTACCAAAAAAAAGGAAATACACAATTAATATTAGTGGTCTTCGACATACACGATAGTACAGGGAACTGAGCTTCCACGTCAACAAGATAATCTCTTCGGGACTATACATTTTACATAGACAGAAACAAATCTTGTGGTCAAAGTTTCCATACCTAGTTTCTCATCTCTACACTCACCTCCACCACATTCCTCAAACACCTTCATCTACAACCGTCCGATTCACTTACTTTGACTATCTTCTCTCAATCGGACCGCTCACAATCCACAAACAAATTTCAAATCGCGCCCTCACTCTCTCCATATATAACCCCATCTCCCCTCAACCACACTCTCAAAACCCTAGAGAAATGGCAGGAACCGGAGCTGTGGGACTTGCGGCGGTGTACGGCGAAAGAGCCATGACGGAGACGAAGCAGCAATCTCCGTTCTCCGTCAAGGTCGGTCTCGCTCAGATGCTTCAAGGCGGTGTAATCATGGACGTCGTCAACGTTGAGCAAGCTCGAATCGCTGAAGAAGCCGGCGCGTGCGCCGTCATGGCTCTTGAACGTGTTCCCGCCGATATTCGAGCTCAAGGCGGCGTTGCTCGAATGAGCGATCCGGAGATGATTATGGAGATTAAAAAGGCGGTGACGATTCCGGTGATGGCTAAGGCTCGAATCGGTCATTTCGTTGAAGCTCAGATCCTTGAAGCAATTGGAGTTGATTACGTCGACGAGAGTGAAGTTCTCACTCTCGCCGACGAAGATAATCACATCAACAAGCATAATTTCAAGATCCCCTTTGTTTGTGGCTGTAGGAATCTCGGTGAAGCTTTACGGCGGATCCGTGAAGGAGCCGCCATGATAAGAACCAAAGGTGAAGCTGGAACTGGAAACGTTGTTGAAGCTGTGAGGCATGTGAGGAGTGTGAACGGAGCTATTCGGTTGCTGCGAGGCATGGACGATGACGAGGTTTTCACTTTCGCCAAGAAGATTGCTGCGCCGTATGATTTGGTTATGCAGACAAAGCAGCTTGGGAGGTTACCGGTGGTTCAATTCGCTGCCGGAGGAGTGGCGACGCCGGCGGATGCGGCGTTGATGATGCAGCTGGGATGTGATGGAGTGTTTGTTGGGTCGGGTGTTTTCAAGAGTGGAGATCCGGTGAAACGGGCTAAGGCGATTGTGCAGGCGGTTACGAATTATAGAGACGCGGCGGTGTTGGCGGAGGTGAGCTGTGGTTTAGGTGAAGCCATGGTTGGTCTTAATTTGGATGATAAGGTTGAGAGGTTCGCTAGCCGTTCTGAGTAACCAATCAAATTTCACATGTTCTTATCCATAACGCATGGCACTTAAAATGTATCCAAAAAACAAATATTCTCGATTTATTTCAAATTTATATATAGAAAGTGGAAATGAGGAGCTAAGCTAGTTACGTACACGGTTCATGATTCAGTTGGATGCAGTCAATAGGTGGTTAAACCAAAGCAAATATAAGCCATAAATTTTGTAAAAAGAATTATACTCCACAAATATAACTTTCCACATTGCCATACACTATTAAACAAGTTAACATGAAAAACTGAATTGATATCAATTATTGAAGTTTTTATTTCTTATATATTGGTGTACGGTTTACATATTATTTAGTAACAACTATATCATAGTGCATAGGAGCACTTGATTATACTTTGGGATGTATATCAATTATCTTCTGCGTGCTAATAGTGAATCGACCTGGTTTTTCCCACTAGGACCCTTTTGCCTTATCAGAAGACGGTACTCGTCGAACCTGATCGGTTTGTAAAGAGCAGGTCGGTTTTCAGTTAATAGTTCTTTGACTGGTCCAATCGGGATATCACTTCTCGGGTTGTAGAAGAATGCCAAAGTGACTCGATCCATACCGGAATTAACGATCACCTGATGTTCCACGCTTTTGTAAATTCCATTGCTAAGTATCTACAAGTTGATTCAACATATTATTGGTTAATATTCGCATCTTATTCCATTTCAAGATAGTAGATAATTGTATGAACCTTTTCCAAAATTCATAAAAATATCGTTGTAGAAATGTACGCACTAGTATATAGAAAGAAAATTAAACTACTCATATATGCTCCGCAGATTGTAGACCACCTATTTTAAGATATGATCAGCCTTAGACATAAATCTTACGTTGAGTATATATAGTTCCAATTGTATTTTAATTTTCATATTGTAAAAAGAACATAAAATCTCTAAAATCATAAAATGGTGGTTTTAGGCAACGATAAAAAACAACACAACAAAAAGGCAAAAAAAAAAAAAAGGTAGATGTAATTTTAATCTAAAAACGCCTAGTACTCATTATTTTTTTTTAGAATAAATATGTATGTTGGTTTTAGGACTCTGAAACATTTCTATAACATATTTCACTAACGTATTTAGAGAAAGAAAACAAAAAAGACTATATTCTTAAATGTTATTGGCACTAGATTGGTTTATGACCCTTAATCGTATGACTTTAGATCTCATCACTTTTGATGTAAACTTTCTAACAAAGAAAGTAAGAAAACAATACCTGAATCTGATCTCCAATGTTAACGACCAAAGCATTGGGGACTGATTTAACGGTGACCCAGCCGTCACCACGACGGACCTGGAGGCCAGCGACCTTCTCGTCCGGGAGGAGAATGGTGATGCCACCAGGGTCAGAATGGGAAGAGAGACCTAAAGTGAGGTGTGGCTGAGGGCATTTTGGGTAGAAGTTTGTCCTCAGAGAAGCTCCGACTTTGTCTTCTCCTCCTAAAGCCTTCATGAGATGGTTCGGTTCTAAATCTAAAGTCTCTGACAACGTCTCCATCAGCCTCTCGCACAGGTTTCTCATTTCTTCGCCGTACTCTTCGATCAATTCTCTGCACATTAGTTTTTTTTTGTTAATTACAATGATATGTATGAGACGGAAATTCTATAATTGGTTAATATATGCATTTAATTTTGTTAATATTAAATCAATCGATTGCCTAGCCCAACTATTTGTGAGATCCGTTTACTACTAATTTTGTGAACTAACCATCAGTATATATCAAGATCTAGGTTATAAATAATACACAGTATTTACATATTGTTTTTTCTGGGTCGATCGGTCAAATATGTGTATATAATATATATAAATATATGTATTACAAAGAAAAGTAATGTTTCACGTGGGTATTATGACCACATGTAACGTGTTCACACATGAGACACGTGCCTAAATAAACATTTAGACCAAATGGCCATGTGTGTACGTTTATGCAAGCTGTACTTCCACATAATTCAGATGCTTAAAAATCAAAACACACACAAGCAACGTGTCCCCATGCAAAACATTCACTTAGTAAAAAAAAAAAAAAATTAGTAAAGGGTTTCGTTATAAAGAATTAAAGATATACACTTAGAAATAGAAATACATATATTACATCTAAACCATATACTAACATAGACGACGTAAATGACAAAAACAAAGAAATATCATGTCATGGAAACATATAAATTGCAAGAGTGTAAATGTATATATTATGTATATACCTGATCTTGGGAGGCTGAGATGGCCAGTTGGAGGGGTTTCTTATGGAAGAAGGCAAGTAATTAAGGTAGAAATAATCACTCCAATCTAATTTAGCATCTTTCACAACCCCAAGGCGGCTTCCATATCCTTCGTACGTGTCCGGTGAGTTTGCGTACTTCCGTTTCTCTTCTAACGGTAGCTCAAAGAACTCTCGCCACGCACCTCTCACTCTTTCCATCAACGCGTGGTCCACACCGTGGTTCACCATTTGGAAGAAACCCCACTCCTCACACGCGCTCCTCACGAGCCTCAGCCCCTCTGGTTTCTCCCAAACGTCGCTCATGTCTAGCACGGGGATTTCCATCTCAGCATCGGATTGGGCGGAGTTAAGGACCGGTCTCTGATGAGCCGGTTTCACATACCGGGTTGGTACGGTTGGTACGCCGGTTTGGGACAAGGCTTGCACTGAAACAATCGGCTCAGGCCAAGAGGCTGTCATTTTGTGAATTGTTTTGGAATTCAGATAAGAAGATACTCAAGGAGAGAGATAAGGGAAGAATGAAAGTTTTAGATGGTGGAAGAAGCAAGGACGAGTGGGGATATAAATAGGGAAAATGTAAAACTAAAATGAAACGTGAAACAATTAACGATACGATATTCTTTTATATATTCCAGCCATTTTTTCTATTGAATTTCGATGTCGACTTTGTAAACTTTAATTGCATGCTAAGCTAGTTGGATGATAAACATAATAAGACACGTTTTTAAAAGAGTTGTGGATAGATGTCGACAATATTGTTTTTAGCTTCAATTACTTTTAAAGTGAAGGAGATGGGGAACGAAATTTCGGCGCCGTGCGACGGTTTGCAACACAAAAGTGATATACGTGCAATGTGTCTTAATTAAAACTATTATACAAGTGTTTATTTATGTAAAATGACTATACTTATAAACATACCTAATCATCAACAGGTTATCGGTGGAGGTCATGCCAATATTTGGAACACCATCACAGAATGCCANCAAAAAAAAAAAAAAAAAAAAACAGCCAACCCAAAGTGATTGTTTCATGTTCATGGTATTTGAGTATTTCTATAGTCGAGATCATCATGTATGTAGTGCACAATTTAATTTAGGTTATTGATTTCATTGGTAAAGCTCAAAGCAAATATTCATATACTGTATGTTTGAAAAATGGTTTGATTATAGTGGTTGGACCGTCTTTTAATTGGTGCAGGATTGAAAGCGGAAACATTTTGGATGAATGAAATATAATTTCCAAAAAATAATCATAAAATAGTCAAAAAATGATTGTTTATAATTATATTTCTAGCACGTCTATATTTTATATAATAAAACTTTTATAAAAATGTTGAAATGTGAAAATAGAATCATAACTAAGCAGTGATAGNAAAAAAAAAAAAAAAAAAAAAAAACTAAGCAGTGATATACCATTTATCATTCTAAGTTTCTAAGACCATGAGCAATGGTGTGGGACAAAATTTGTCCCTCAAATATAAATAAGATTATTTTCAGAGTTTCTTAAGTTTGGTATGAGTATTGGTGTCCCTCAACATTTTGTCCCATAAATAAAATAATAATATTTTAAATTTTAAAATTAATCATTTAAATTAATAAGTAATATCATATTAAAGTGTTAATTAAAATAAAACATATAACATTAACATTGAAAACAATAAAAAATTACAAAGTTACTAAAACTTGAAAAAAAAAACTAAACATACAATTAAAACATTAAAAATGAAAAACATAAAACATACTAACAAATATCTCATGAGTCGAGTCATTACAGTGCGTAGAAAGGCATAGAAAAGCCATTACAAAAGGAGATTAGCATAGGCATTACAATGTGCACAAAGGCAAACATTTGCCATTACAAAAATATATTAGCCGAGTCATTTCATACAAGTTCTGTCTAAAAGGGCATTAGCTTAGTCAGGACTACATGTTCTATGAACCTGAATTATTTAGCCACCACCACCATACCTAGTAAAGCTACGACAATAGCAATTACCAAAACCATCAATTCAAAGCCTTCTCTAAACCTATTTATGTTCTTCCCTAGCTCAAACACTACCTTCTCTAACTGGACTATTTTCTGCTCAGTTTCATTAGTGATGTGTGACTCATAGTCACTCGAGAATGTAAGGTTATCTACCTTGTCAGACAACACTTCACATTGTTTGTCCATCTCTCGATCATCTCCTCCATGACAGCTTCATCCCACCACTTGTGAATATGCATCTCTCCATCATCAATATTCCCACATGTAAAGAACCTGCATTAACATATATAATATACCAAATCACTTCATCATCTGTTAACACATAGCAAATCACTTCATAATCTGTTTATCTTAAACCACATACCTTCTGTTGTAGCTTGAGGATAGAAGAGGCTGCCCACCACAGTAGCATACCTTTGGGAATCCGAACTCAACCTCAGGCTGGGGCGGGTATTGAGTCGCCTGAGCATTGATGAAGCTACTCTCAGCCTCATCCATCCGAATCAAAGCTTCCCTTTCCCTGTCCTCAGTGTCCTCAGAGTATCTATCATACTGATCTGAGGAATCAGGCTGAGAGTAGCTGTAGTCTTGGCCCATTTGATACTTAACCTGAAAATAAACAAGAACCATCATATTAGATTTACATGTAATAGAAACTGAAATCAGTGTATAGATTGACACAATCAGAAACACAAGGAGAGTTTAACATAATTTGAGAACAGATTAATATATAGATAGCAGTTCAAAGTGCAACAAAAGCCGAGTTGATGAAACAAGAACAGACATAGATTAATACATAACAAACTAAAGCAGAAATACAAACTTAGATACTAAAATAAGAAATACAAACTTATTTCTTAGATACTAAAGCAGAAATTCAAACTTAGATACTAAAATAAGAAATACAAAGTTGCATCTTAAGTCAATACATCAATCTTAGAAATAATCAGCCACTATCTTATCCTTGATAGCTTGATGTTCTCCAAAGAACACAAATCGGAAAGATGTTTGGTTTACCAAAGAAGAGAGACCGAAGATGATGGAGAAAGAGTGAAAGGCGGTTGGTGTTTAAAAGATGAAAAGGTTTCAAGTAATAAATTACCATTCATAATGGCCTATCTTTGAACTACCTAAGTCTAATCACAATTTAAGACACCAAACACAAGTACAAAGCATTCAAGTAGAAAGCAACTCAGTAATTTATGACAAATCAACAACAAACAAAGAGTTGAGCATTCAAGTTCCTAACCATTAATCTCTATTAACTAGATTAGTAATATAACTGTTATGTTTATAGAAGAGTTTTAGAACAATCCGATTACAAGAGCACCAAACACAAACAAGATAAATTTTTGAATATATAATACAATCCGATTACAAGAGCACCAAACACAAACACTCAAACAAGAAGATTGTCTAAATTGAAAACTTGGTAAAAAACAAAAACGAATCCAAAGCATAATCAGAGCCAAGAAAAAACTCAAACAGTTTCATATTACTAAATCGAAACTTGGAGACAATCCCAAAACCATAAAACTTAAATCAGAAACTTGGAGACAACACACAGATCCGAAATCAAATATCCAAAAAACTAAACCCTAATCGATTTTCTTTGGCCAACCATACAATCAAAAACACAACCATTGACCATACAAATCCATATACATCCTCTATACCAACAAAAACCATGGATAATCACACGAATTCCCACAAAACTCATAACGGATTCTGAACGCATACCTTGTATCGCTCGTTTGGAACCGGCGGAGAAGCTTTATATGGAAGAAAAGATCGATTGGAGAAGCTTTCTATGGCAGAGACGAGGAGGATTGCGGTGTGATATCGCCGGAAAATCGTTGGCGATAATTTTCGCTGGATATGTCGCATTCGCGAGTCGAGAGGTCGAGAGAGAGAGAGAAGACGAAACGCAAATGTTTCTCACCCAAAAAAATTTCTCCCCACAAAAAATCACCACCCAATCATCAAACGCCACGTGGCAGGACGGGACTGTGAAGAAACGTCAACGTTTGTGGGAACGTTCCCATGGTTAATGTGTGTTTTTGATTTATTTTTTAAAAAACAAATGCGTGGGACGAGAGAAAAAGTCACCGCTGCAAGTGCTCTAACGTTACTTTTTAAACTGTCGTTTTTTATTTTTTTTAATGGTAAATGATATTTTGATGCTATAAACATGATTCTTGCAAAATTCAGTTCTACGTGCAGATCCCATACATCTCTGCTAATGTAGTCGAGCAGATGAGCTTGTTTTCATATTATTGATTGAAAAAGTAATCCTTTGACATAGTGTATATATATAAAAAGTGTTCAGTGAGACCGCAGCCACTTGTAAAGTATATATTAACCTCTCTTATTGATCAATACAAATTGCATCTTCAAAAGTAATATTAAACACTACCTCAACCATATCTTTATAGTTGTCGGACAAAATTTTCGTCCTTTCGAATATTATTGATAATAACGGGGACCATGTAGTAAAGAATACGCAATATATATATATATCTATGCTTAGGCATCACATGTTTTAATTAAAATCGACTGGATATGTTGTGTTAGCGGGTCAAATCAGCTGAATATTTTGTATTAATGGGTTTCAACTTTCAAATCAGCTATCATTAACATTTTTTTTTTTAAAAATCAGCTTAATCACTAATGCAACAACTCATCCTCGCGAGTTCAAACGCTGACGTTACATCAATTGTATTTATCAAGACTATATGTTATTTTGACTTAAAAATTTTCAACAAAAAGAAAATACGTGATATATTCCTAGCTCATAGTTTCACCATGCAAGTTAAAATGCGTCAATAATTGGCCTAGTTCGCTTGTGTATATGATGCTGCATGCATACATCCATATTTAGCATTTGTTCGTTTCTTAAATCGGTTTTCACATTTTAGATACAGTTTTGTTCGTTTATAAATTTACAAATACATTAGAATGCAACTTATACCAAATGACTAAAAGCTATATATGCCTTGTTGATAAAAAATTTAATGATCAAGTTAACTAATTTTGATAAACTTAAAATTTTAAAAGTATTTTATATGACAAAAATTATTTAAAAAAATAATAGCTACATAATATAGAATTTTCTAAATTTGACGCTGAAATTGAGTTCGCCGAAACGAGTATATTGTTCTGGTATAAAAATCTACTGTATCGTTCATATATATCTATTTCGACATCTTCAAAATAGATCGGGACGATCATGTTAAGAAAAAAATACTAGAACGTTATGTTGACAAAGAAATTGTCCGCCCAATATGTTGAACGTAAACGATGTGATATGTGTGACAATTAATAAAAAGTTGAACATCATCTAATTACTCGTTGATTGTCTTAATAGACAACGGCTACGTTGCCAAAAAACAAATGAAGAAAAAAAAACAATAGCTACATGTGGGCTACGGGCCTACAGCCTACGGTATAGGATATCTATATTCATTTACAGCTACCAAAGTTCCAAACGCACATGCGAACAAAAAACTATTGTAATAAACAATTTACAATTTATCCCAAAAAAAAAAAGACAGTTTAAAATATAATCGCAAATAAATTTTCGGGAATCTTTATTCTGTATTTGAAGTTTTACGAAGTTAACAAAATTTTGCAGCGGTATTGAAATTCTTCTTAAAACAACAAAATGTTGAGATAGGATTTATCGTCCCTAAAGAATTTCCAAATTATTATTATTATTTTTTTTATTTTTTTATTTTTTTTTTTTTTAAAGAATTTCCAAATTGCTAAGCTTTTTGCAACAGTTAATTACATTTAAAAATTAGCAACTGTACTCTGGTCAGAAATCATCTGCAGAAATTGTATCTATAAACAATATTTCATCATTAATTTGTGACTGATTTTTTGGCTCCGAATGGTAACTGCGGTTTGCGGTGCGGGAGAAGTGCGGTGCGGTTCAAATAGTAGTAAAAATATATAGATATATATGTATATGTATATATTTTGATACTATTACAGCACTGTTGCGATGCGGTTTTAAGTGCGGAATTTGTCACCATTCAGGACCTTTATTTCAACATAAAAGTTGGTTAAAGTCGTGTAAACACATGACATAATTGTAGTAGGTGTGAATATAAGAGACAGTTGTTGGTTTAAATTAATGTAAGAAAATTAAATAGTATAATTGGGATACGGACCGAATACCGTAGTATTTAGATAATAAATCTATGTTCTAATGTTTCATATAATTGCATGAATTCGATGAAAAATAAATGATCAAAACATATTTTCCAATCAAGTGATTCATTTTACAGATAAATCAAATAAGAGTGAACGAAGAAGACCAAAATTTTCAAACGCTGATTTAGGGACTTTTTTTTTTTGGGCTAAACTGATTTAGGGACTAGATTTGACTTATGTCCCTTCTTTAGAGAGTTGCAGTTGGTAGGGTGGTTACCCAAAGTTGTTCTTACGTGACGAATTGGCCCAAACTGTGAAGAATGGGTTTGGGCTGCCCATCCTTTACTAAACCTTAGATGAAAATCAGTTTGGCTTGTTCATGCACTAAAATTTCGAAATAATAGGATGTTCCTACCTAGCAAATTCCACGTGTCACACCATAATTCGTCTTATCGTGAATAAAGAAAGGATCCCAACGAATTTAATAATTTATAACCATCTAAGGAATAATCTACACGTGCAGGAATATAGAAAATGAGAGATTCTAGAGAAGTTGCATACATAATCTCTACTAGTTATTACTTATTACTGATTTACTGTTATATTAAAACAAGGTGCTGTTAGAAAAAGATGGAGTTTTGTTGAAAAAGGAAAAACGAAAGATAAAGTTGTAAATAGAGACTTGGGCGTGAAGCTAAGGATATGACTGGTCGCCGAGAATTAAGAACCACACAGTATATTACAAAAGTATACAAATAGAAACTTCTCGCAGTGGTGATGAAACGCAACGCAATAATATCGTCACTTCCACTTTAATACCTCATTATAATATGAATGAAAAAAGCGGTCAAGGCTTTAAAAGAGAATACCCCAATTTATTTATTTTTTTCAAAATTGCATTAAGCTATATACTTCAGTAGGAAAGTATTGATATTAATTATCCTTACATAATCCACTTATGTTTTTCTTTATTGTAAAAATCTTTAAACTATCATTTAAAAAAAAAATCAATATACCAGAATTTTTTAAACTAATTGATACCATATTTAATTAAAGATTTAAAACAAGTAATTTTGATTCTTTTCTAGAAATTTAGGAATCTTTCGAAAATAACTGTAGTATATTTCGAAAGTTTAAAATGCTACGAGCTCCGTGAACGCACATTCTCGTGGTGATGATTTTTTATTGCAATGAAAACATTTGAGAGTACTGTTTGTGTGAGACAACTTAAAAAGTAAATTAACTTATTCTTACCATTTATCAAATTAACTCAGTAATAACAATTCAGTCGTGCACCTTTGATCAGAATCTACAACACTATTGTCAAATTGAAGTGATTTCATTATGAGATAACGATAGAAATATCCACATCCCTTCTCCTGATCACCAGTCAATTCAATAAATAATACTTTAAGACGCTAATCCTATGCTCTATACGCAATTTAAATCAATAAACTAGTACTAATTATACTATTAGAAATGACACATCTACCGAAAGCTTTTTTCTTTTTAATATTTTGTCAAAAGAAAACACACAAAAAAAAAAAGTAATTAATTTTAGAAAAATCCAAGATAGAGAAAAAAAGTAAACGCGTATACAGATGGCGATAGGACAAAGAGAGAGTGGAGAAGAAGAAAAGAATTGCGATCAAAGAAATTAGACTTCTTTCTCCCAACGTTTTCACATTACAAAACACAAACCAAAAGATAAAGAATACAAAACTAATTTTTTTTCTTTTTTTTCGATCTGAAAAAGTGAAAGCTCCTCCAAAATCACAAAATCTTTGCTTTAGAGATCGTTTGGTGATTTTTTTTTGTAGTTCTTGTTGATTCATTCAAATGGATGGACATCAGCATCATCAACTTCACCATCTTCAATACCTCAACAAGCATCATCTTCAACATCCTCATCCCCAATCGCAAACGCCGGAAATAGCGTCTGCGGTAGCGGGTGGGGATAGGTTTCCACAGTGGAGCGTTGAAGAGACCAAGGAGTTGATAGGGATAAGAGGAGAGCTAGATCAGACTTTCATGGAGACAAAACGAAACAAGCTTCTTTGGGAAGTTATCTCTAACAAGATGAGAGACAAAAGCTTTCCTCGTAGCCCTGAACAGTGCAAGTGCAAGTGGAAGAACCTCGTCACTCGTTTTAAGGTCCCAATATTATTATCTCCTCTTTCTCTCTATATCCTTATTTTTTGTGAAAAAATCTTTAATAATCTAGTGTTATAATTAATCTTGGAAGCCTTGCATGGAACAAATAAATAATTTTTTTTTTTGTAACCAAGAAATTTTGAATCTTATATATAGTCCATAATTAATCTTTCCAGGACAGAGACAAAACCATTGTGAATTCTGAATCTTGTTGTCCATAATCTTCCGAGTAGTTTAGTTGTATATGCATATAATCTCATTTGGTGATGGTATTGCTTGATGTTTCTAGGGATGTGAGACAATGGAGGCAGAGACAGCAAGACAACAATTCCCTTTTTATGATGATATGCAAATTATTTTTACTACTAGAATGCAGAGAATGCTATGGGCCGAATCCGAGGGAGGAGGAGGGGGAACAAGCGGGACAGCGAGAAAGAGAGAGTATTCTTCAGATGAGGAAGAAGAGAATGTGAATGAAGAGCATGTAGATGTCAGCAATGACCCGAAAATCCTAAACCCGAAAAAGAACATTGCAAAGAAGCGAAAAGGCAGTAGTAATAGCAATAATGGTGTAAGAGAAGTGTTGGAAGAGTTTATGAGACATCAAGTGAGAATGGAGAGCGAGTGGAGAGAAGGATGGGAGGCGAGGGAGAAGGAGAGAGCAGGGAAAGAAGAAGAATGGAGAAGGAAGATGGAGGAGCTTGAGAAGGAGAGGCTGGCTATGGAGCGGATGTGGCGGGATAGAGAGGAACAACGGCTGTCGAGGGAGGAGATGAGAGCAGAGAAGAGGGATTCTCTTATTAATGCATTGCTTGCTAAGCTTACTAGAGATGGTTCTCTTTAATCTTTCTCAGCTATTCTTAACCTAAGTACTTAACCTGTTCATTTTATGCTTGTTTGGGGTGTAGCGTAGGTTTAATTATTTGGTGGGGGAATAGTTAGTTTATTCATGGAAACACTCAACACTCATATATTGTTTGCTATGAGGACATTTTGAGTTTTAGTGAGACTTTAAGTAACATATTAACCCCACATTCTTTCTTCCTGGTTTATATTTTGGTGAGCCAAATTTTTTTCATACCATATAAAATTAGTGGAATAATGGTTTTAATTAGTACTTCGTATAAGGACATTGTATAGTATTCGTAAAATGGAACGTTAAACAACGGAACAAAGTTATTTTCCGAATAATCTTGTATTGTAAGAGTAGTCAGAATTTTTGTAGAGTTAATCTGTAATTATACATTGTTAATGACGAATGTAATACTTTGAAATATCGGTATCATCTTCATGCAAAATAGTTTTATGGTCTAATTTTTGATGAGAATGTAGAGGTCAAGACAACAAAACACAAAATTAATATAAGTGCCAAACGTGGGTAGATCCAAGAATGAAAAATTATCCTATGAAATCTGGGACCATTTAGGTCGATTCTTTCTAATCTTTTAGTATATTATTTGTCAATAGATTCTTCTTTTTCTTTTGATGATGAATCATATCTAACATGGCAAGACGATACGTGTATGCGTGTGACGTTTCTTATCCACATAAAATTTTGTATTATATTCATCTGTAATTTACATATATACATGGAAGGAGATCTTTTGATGAATACACATTCTATTCTAGGAATACTTTATTGGGATATTCGGTTCTGTATAGTAGTAGATCGTCTCTCAAGTGGAAAGCGTATGTATGTCTAACCATTTATAAGGGCTTTGTATATAGTCTTGCATAAGATTTTCAGTACCTTTCAGTCATTTAATAGAACTAAATGAGAATTTATAATTTGGAATTGATGAATCAAAGAAATCTCAATAAATATTTAATTTGCTAAAAATGCATGGAACAGAAGAAGAAGTGGCAGACATAGTTATCTTTATCCCACGTTTGGATCAAAGTTTTGAAATAAAATAAGTGTTCGAAATCAACATGGTAACTTCACCCCAAGTATATATTGATGGCCCACAAGAATATCGAAACTGTAAAACATTTCAAGGGGTGTATGTAAAGGTTAACGCGCTTTAGCTTGAGTCGATGAATCGATGATGAATCATGGATCGTCCTTGTTGAAAGGGACAATAATATATATTGTCACCGACATTGACATTTTTGGTTGCAAAGCAAAAGCCACAAGTTGTTTCCTTGTTTTTTTATAAAGGGTATTCAATTTAAAACCATAGTAACTAGTACATGGTTATATGATTTTTTTGTCATAAACTTAGAAAGAGTTGTTTAGAGGAGAATAAGTTGAATATTTAGACCCAGTGATACAAAATATAAGCTTAAGAGAATAGTGAAAATCCAAGTGAATAGCTAGCTTGCGTGAGATGACTCGCACGTGGATCCACGACCATGACGTTCACGCCCAATTATTGTAAATCCACTCATCTTGGGTTTTTTAAGGTGGTTTGATCGGCCTATCACGCAAGGTCATACGGGCAGATGAAGTTATTATGTCTTCATCTTGCTCCGTGATACGAACTTGCTTCCCTTGGTCCAGCAGTGCAAACCTGTTACCCACAACCATCTCATGATTCTCCTTAGTTCTACACAGAGAGTCAATATCTGACACAAGCGAAAGAGCTTCAAAGTCCAAAAGTGGTGGTGGGATATAGTTTTTCAAGGAGGCAGAGGCACTCTCAACCTCAACCAGAGTCATGATTGCATCTTCTGTTGGAACATAGGTTGTCTCGATGGTTTCACGAGATTCTTTAGCAGGCAGGATAACCTCAGAGATGGTTGATATCAAACTGTGCGACTTCTCAACCGTTCGCAAATGTGACTAGATGATCATATGTTCTGTTATTGAATTTGTTAAAAAAATGTGCAGGCGTTGGGTGACCTTGAACCATCGTTACATGTGAAGGGCCTTACGATATTAATTGCTTCGTAACAGGAAGGGAAGTCAAAGGCCACGGAAGTTGCAAGCCGGCCGCATGGAGTCTGTCTCTAAGGTCTGTATAGAATCTGTAAGCTTTATTAATGCGAAAAACAGAATACGAGTTTGAAACTATGGAAGACAATCCAAGCGTGTTTATTAGGATTCGCAGTTATGAATGTTTCAAGTTACACAACTAGAAATAGAGAAGATAATCGGATGAAACTAATTCAAGATATTGCCAAGTTCGCCATTCTCATACATTGAGGTCAATATATCACAACCACCAACAAGTTCTCCTTTCACAAATATCTGTGGAAACGTTGGCCAGTTGCTGTAATTCTTCAGCGTCTCCCTTAGCCCGGGATTATACTCATCGTCAAGAACATCAACCGTTTCATAATCAACTCCTTGACTTTCAAGAATCCCAACCACCCTCTGTGAGAATCCACATTGAGGAGCACTTCTCGATCCTTTAATGAAAGCTACCACTTTGCTCTCTTTCACTAAATGGTCGATCAGTTCCTCTAAGGGAACGGTGAGCTCGACATGGCGACCTGGAGTGAGACGGATATCAGATTTCTTCCTCGGAGTCTGTTTGACAAATGTGTTGTTCCCTGACTTATTCCCCGGGGGGACTTTTCCGTTTACTTTTATGTGTTCTTCTATCCATGATTTCCATGCTTGCGTTAGAACCGCTTTGTCCGGTTCTTCTACTATTCCAACCTAGCAACCGGTGATGAAAATCAGTTATTAAAGGTAAAAACAATACCAAAACTAGCCAATATTCATCACATGATCAAAACGACGAAACAAGGTCCTCAAAAATCAAAATTCATTGTTGGTCATCGAGTCATTTGAGCAAACAAACACTAAAAACAGTAATGTCAGCTAAATTTCTCAAGAGCTATCTTAGATTTGACTTGTTGTAAGCTGATAGAGTTAAGGATCATGGACACAAAAGAAACCCAAAGTTCTTGTTATTAATTGAAATCACTTGACAAAGAATGGGGATCAGAATACCAAAGAGAATAAATTATCTCCCTCAGTACAAAACCGATATACCTCCCAATTCCCAAACCGGGATAAATCTCGCCAATGAGCACTATCCTGTATCCCTTAATGATATATGAATAATTGAATACAGTACTATTCTGGTACTAAAGTGATAAACTTTGACAAGATTCAATAAGAACACTTCCCAAATCTATGAACAGTAATAAACAAAAGTCAACCACAAAACAGAGACAACGGCGATAGGGAGATAGAGCTTTTACCTTGACGGAGCCACAAAGCTCCGGCACAGATTTGAGATGAGAAGAGACACTCGCGGCGATGTTCCGAGATATTCCGACGAATTGAAGCTCATCGCTCTTATCGTATACAGCGTAGACGCCGGAAGCGGATGGAATTGAATCAGCCTCCGCAATCGGAAGCAGCTCCGTCTCCGTCAGAGACTTGACAGCGGAGGCGATTAAGATGGGACGACGACGAGACCGGACTGTGTCAGTGTTACGGAGTGCGAAGGAGAGAGAAGGGAAAGAGAAGGATGGTTTGAAGCGTGACTGGAGAGTAAGGCCAGGGGTATTTCGGGAAACATGTGGACCAAAAACACGCGGAGAGGCTGAGGCGTGCAAAGAGGAGGAAAAGCTTATCGCAGCCATTTTTATCGGAGCTGACACAACAGAGACTTATCTGTGAGCTCATTTATTTTAAAACATACTCAGAATTGTATTTATATGGGCCTGAATTGGGCTGATATTAAGGCCTTCTCGGGTTTTAATTACCACCATATTAGGAAAGTTGGACCCGTTTAGTTTTTTCCTACACTTTTCTCGTTGTTAATATTTTGCCAAAGGAACATTTGTTTCTTAACCTGAATCTACATATCCAAAAGTTCACCTTCATTATCAAGCCAAGCCAAATCTTCCCAATGTCACCCAAAAATTGATCTTTATCCAGTCTGATTCAAAAACCATATCATTGATTAGAGATCTCAGTATGTATTTACCTTTACATGTATACATATCTGAAAATGAGATATTTGGTTATAAATTGAATCTGACTCGAAAATTAAAACATAGATTTACTTGATCATTGTAATCCAAAAACTGAAATCCATTATATTTAAAACCGGTTCTCAACTGGTCTCTTTGTATCTCAGTATCTGTTTATATAAATAAAAGGGATAAATTTTGTAGTTGTAGAAGCTTTTATAAAACAATAGGATTTGACAGCCAAATCGCTTTCTCAGGGCACAACATTGCCCACTCATATTATTACCCTATCTACTAGGTTCCTCTGCTTCCTATACTTCTCAAAATGCTCTCTCTCTTCCCCTGAAATTCAATCATTGGCATCACTAAGAAAATGTTGCAACAGCAATGGTAAGTTCATTAATGTTGTATATTGATGCATGTTGTACATATACTATATGTTGGATTCTTACTCGTCTACATTTCTGATTGCGGTTTTTACGGAACAACTTCATCTGAG